>PVIR01021339.1:0-29506 GCA_004026965.1 Petromus typicus
TGTGATCAAAAGGATGATAATTATTGGAAAGCTTGTTGCGGCCGCTCTTAGGCACACATGGAGACCATAATTTTCTTTCACCATCATTCATTAATACCCTAAATCCAAATATTATCAAGTATGCTTATGCACGCATATAAATCTGCATCTGGTCACAGCTGTCAAAGTTCTACAGAGCGTGCTGAGCTGTGGGTACGCCACAGAAAAACGTGTTTTCCATCTTTCCTGCTCTTGGTCTCTCCTCGTGCCCAGTCCTTCGAACCCCTCCACCTATTCCACTCAGCCACAGGCCCCACGTCTTAGCCTTTCTCTCTCTCCCACGTGCTTTGTTGTTTTCTAGGTGCACACTCTTCAACTTTCCTACCACTCCAGCTAACACACTTCAGCAGGAATTTCTTATTCTTTCCTGTAAACCAGATGAAAATATTAATAATAAGGGGTTCAGGCATTCTAGTAAGTTGGCTTAGAAAGTAATTTTCTGGTTTAAGATATCCTTGAGGCTGGCTATGGTGGCACCGGCATGTAATATAAGCACCCAGGGAGGCTGAAGCAGAAGGATCAGAAGTTTGAGCCTATACTGAGGGTGTAGCCTACTGTAGATATCATAAAAAAAAGACAAAACAAAAACAAAAGATCTGTTTCATTTAAGCGAGTAAAAGACAGTGCTCTAAATATCATATTATGAGGAAGGAAAGAGAATGACATGACCTTTGCTTATTGGAGGGCAGTTCTGAGGGTGAATTTGTGATATTCCATTGGAATTTCTTCTCCGAGGTAGAAGAAACTCTGGTAACAAAGCCCAGCTCTCAGGGTAAAGAGTGCTGGCCCTTTCGCAGAAAGTGCACTGCAGAATGTGATGAAGTCCGGGCCAGCCCATATTACCCAAGGAACCACCCTGGCTTTTGACACAAGGAGCACAAAGAGAAAGTCAAGTTGCCAGCCCTGGTGCTGGGCTCTCAGACCGTGCCCGGGAGGAAAAGGCCTCCATCTGCACTCTGATGCTGGCTCTGCTCCTCAAGGCCTGACTTCTTGTCAGAGCGGCCCAGGATGGACTTTTGACACCAGGGGTGAGGGGATCCTGCCTGTGTGATCTTGTGGCGGATCATTCTAGCCTGGTTTGGAAACAAAAATGGTTTGCTTCAAGGGCCCGGAGCTTTACTCGCGAAGCTCAGCTTCACAGTGACCTGTGTTTTTGACCAGGCCTGAAACGTCCCCTCTACCAGATGGCGAGACGCAGGTGGCAACCACCAGAGGCCGCTCAGTCTGAGCTTCGTTCAGATGCACACTGGTGGCACTGCAACTGTGGGCTCGTGTCGATGTGAATACATCACTGGAAGCTGGTGGAATGGAGCAAAGACGCCGGGGCCCAGTGCTCTTTCTCTCCCTCGATGTCTGTCAGATGACAGGAGAAGGACACAGGAGCCACTATTCACTGCTGTCTGTGATGAACAGGTCCTGTTTCTGATCTGTGGCTTCCGTTAGAAGCACTTCACATTGTAGCCGACGCACATTGTTTCTGCCTAGACAGGGCCTATGTTAATATTCCTTCAGGTCATTGAACCACATTCTGAGACTCTCATGTTTGCTAGATGTGAAGAAATACTTGGATATTTGGAGATAGAGTGGAAAGGATCAAAAGAGAAAATAATAACTGTGTGGAAATGTAATATAATACCACACTGTGTAGGGCATTAGGAATATTTCTGTCTGCTACAGAGTGGGAAGATGCCCAAAATTAGAGAGTGAATGTAAGTCTTAGAAAGAGAGTAATGTGTGTGCACTTCACTGGCACCTGGCGACACACGCACGTGTCTATGTGAGTAGTATAAATAGAGGAAGGCACAATCCGCCAAAACACACACACACACTTCAGGAAAGAATCTGGTATAAATATTTAATACTGAATTTGTTAAGACATCACAGATTAACACAAGCGACTTTGGGCTCTCCAGCTAGAAGAGCCGCTCAAAGTCCAGACGTTTATGCCTCTGGCGAGCCACTGCTCAGGGGATCTTGCACCGAGGTGGCTGTGATGTGTTTGCATTTTCTTTCAAGGGCGGCAGGTAGCGAGTTTTTAACCTCCAGGGCCCCCACAATGGGCAACGTCATCCATGGAAAACAGTCATACTACCCGTCTTCCTGAAGTGTGCAAATTTTTGGCAAACACTCTACTATACATGTATTTAACGGTATTTTTAAGTATAAGTACTGAAATCCGTTACTGTTGCAGACCAGTAGACTGTGAATGAAGCCTGCCCCCATATATGTGTTCACCTCACCAAGTTACTATTGTAGTAAATTATTTAAAAAATTCAATTTTCAATTAGGTCCTAAGCTTTTTTTTACTTTCTTCATAAAACTATACACACTTCTGTCTTTTATGTATTTTATATAATATTTTCTTAGTTTTATGTTTATTTTCCGCACAAAGGTTTCTATAACTTTCTTACTTAAATCCTCTTTAATCTTTAGATTTTTGCAGCTTTTCAAATTTACGCCAGAACTGGCCTCTTTGGGGTGAGAATTAGCCTCTCCACAGTCATCAGCTGTGCTGCTATCACCACGTTCTCAGCTGTTCCACACTCTGGACCCAGCCACCGCCTGTGGCTCGGTGAGTCCCTTCAGTACCGTGTTTCCACCCACAGCCTTTGAGTCCAGGGAAATGGCCGAACTGCTTGGCAAAGACAAGTCAGTCCCAACTCAATGCCCTTCTCCGGTGCCTTCGGGAATGACTTCCAGCGAGGGGCTGGGGACCCTTTTCTGAAGGAGTGTGGTCCTTCCACAGTGGGGACCAGAGTCAGTGCCGCCTCCTGCTTCTCCAGCTTGAGTCTTCGCCCACCGGCTTTCTGGCTGTCACGTCTCACTTCTGTTCCTTCTGACTGGGGCACCAGTATATGTGCTGATCCCAGCTTTGCTCTTTCTTGAACCCTTTTATCCAGTCCTTGCAGTTCAAGGCTTCCTCCGACGGCATCATCGGTGGCCTTGGCCTGGAAAGAGCTACGGGAGCTGCTCTTGGCTGACCACCTGGGTCAGCAGGTGCTTTTCCAGGGGCTGACAGCATCCCCGGGGTCGCTGCTCCAGGACGTCGCCTTCTCCTGCAGTGTAGCTAAGTGTACACAAGTTCAGAAGCACAGGTGGACTTGGACTCCAGACTCCTAACCACAGAGTGACCCCTGGGGTCATCCAGCAGACTGTGCTCTGTGTGAAGCAGAAGTCAAATTTGGTGTTGTCCATCCACAACACCTACACTGGCATAACGCTCAAACATGTATGGGTGGTACGAGTTTGAAAGTTGTATTTTAAGTGACAACACACTTTTTGAGTAACACATTTATTAGATATACTTTTAAATAACATTTTTTATATAAAGAACTTCTACTTATAATCGCTTTCCAGGCTTCAGACTTTGTAGGGTTAAGAACTTCACACACGAGTAGCTCTTCAGCTTGTCGACCTGCGCAGGTCTGGCCCAGCTGGGGAAAAAGACGTGCACGTTTCTGGCATCACAGGGTGCTCGGTGTCCAGGACGGATAAACTAAAGACACTGGTCTACAAGTAGCTGATTTCTTCACCTAATTGGTAGGTTTTATTTTATGGCTTCTAACTAACATTACTTGATTTAAAGTATAAATTAAAAGCAAATATTTAACTATTTTGTAAAAGAAAATTAGAGACTAAGGCATTCATTGGAAAAAGTGCTGAAAATATAGTACAAAGGCCCTGGGTCTAATACCTAGAGGAAAAGAGAAAGAAATGAGGAGGGAGAGAGAGGAGGCGGTGCTAGCCTCTGACACTAGGTTTACAAAATGGGAAGAAAAGCACTTTAGAATATGGCAAAAAAGAATATCACACTCTAAGAAGAAATGTCACTGACATAAGGGAGGCAGAATAGAGCTGGAATTGGAAATAAAAAACATCACAAAACAGATTTTGTGCAGTTTCACTTGCTCTGGATCAAGTCTGAGGCACAAAGGTGTTTCCATGGCTCTTCTCAGTATTAGCTTGTGTCTCTTGCTCTCATGTGGCTGATAAGACGGCCACGGGTTATGACTTCATTCTGGGCAAAGACCTAAATCCTTGCATTAGAGGGGGCTTGTGTGACCATAGCTTTTGGGAGGTCCTGCTGCTCCCTTACATAACCTGCCACGTCCCTGTGCAAGAACGCTGTGGAATGAAATGCAACTGCATGAAATGGAAGTCATTCGGTAGCAGACACTGCCATGGGCTGGCTTGTTCGCATGCTGGTGAATGACTACAAATTGCCAGGACTGAGGCTTTGCTACGTTATAAAATCTTCCCAGGCAGATCAGCTAGCTCATCTGCAAATCATTGCTAAGGATGCTCCTCACACTGATGTGAAGCTGAGCTGATTGTGAGTGACCTGGATCTGCTGACTCACTGGCAAACACAATCAGCAGGATCCAAATTAGAAAATATCAATCTGAAGAAGAAAAATAACTATAACACACATCTTAGGATAAAAAAAAAATCTGTACACTGGATGCTGCCATACAGAAGCTTCAAAAACCAGGCAAAACATGAATATATTAGAAAGTTTTCAGAAAAAAGTTGCTATGAAGTGTTCTCACCATCACAGTGATAACTAGACTTAGGCATGACACAAATGTATGTACTACAAAACAAGATTGTGCATGACAGGTTGGCACAAGTTTATCTCTCAAAAAATTTTCAAAGGAAAGATTTTAAAGATTATTCAAATAGACATGAAAATTTAAATGTGTGTACAACATAATTTGAAAGACAGAAAGACACCCAGGCTAATTTCAGGAGACAATAAAGTGAAATATTTCCAAGCTGAGAGTGAAAGGGGGGTGTATGCAGGAAACGTGGCGACCAAACAAGAGTTAGTCTAACTAAAGGAAAAGGAGTATGGTGCAGAAAAGAGCACTGACCACAAGACGGGAAAGTTCATCAGTGATTTCAAGGGAAACATGAGATTCCCACACATTAGAGCAAAATCAACCAACACAATTCATTGTAAGAAAGACTGCGGGAAAGGTGAGAGCTGGAGCAAGTCCTACCCCTTGTCAGTAGGACAGGGAAAGAGAGAGCCTCAGACCTCCTCCCCCGTGAGAGGAAAGCTCCAGGCCCGGAAAGGAGAGGTGCATTTAATATTTAAGATCTACCCCTTTGGAGGAAATGTTTTCAAGCTCATAGTCAGGCAATAATTGGGAGGGCTCCAAATTTAGGTAACATATATTCTTTTCAAAATACTATGTTAACATGTCCGAACCCACGAAGAAGTGGAATGTCTTTCCCTACTGTCTTTCTGCTAACCTCACTGAAAGCAGTGGAGAGGAAATTGTTGGTCTAAGAACTGTGGATGTCAGAGTAATGTATAGAATTAAAAGAGAAATACATAGACAAACATCATACCTGTACAACGTTCTACCTGACAATATGGTTTCCATGGAGTACTGGGTGACACATATTAGAAGTGACTACTCAAGACATGAATGTTGAGGGTTGAGTCCTGGTTTCTCAATGTGGAAATGAGGCTGTTCCAATAAGAAAAAGGAGGAAGCAAGAGTGGTGTGTGAGGTGGTGATCCCTGAAGGGGTTACATCAGCGCATTCAGAGGGGCTTTATTGCAGATGGAGATTAGTGTGTACAGCAGAAATATTCCCAGAGGCGTATGAGTGCATAGATCTCTGTGCAGAGTTATCTCTGTTCTGTCAGGTTAGATGCCCAATGAGCAATGAGAGGGTAGCAGTGACTGACCAAGCTCCCAGATTCTCATCAGTGACATTCCGAAAGATAACTGAATGCTGAAGATCTCCCTGCTGTAGGAAATACTTAGGACAGAACGAATCCAGCAGACAGGGATGGAGCACTGCACCCTAGAGCAGCAAGGTGCGTGTCCTCACCTGCACAGGGACCTTTTCCATGACAGATAATGCAGCAAGTCACTGAACTAGTTTCAACAAGTTTAGCAAGATTGAAATCAGGTCAGATATGTTTGCCAAATACATAATGTGAAATTAGAAGCCAATAATAGGAGAAAAGCTGGAAAATTCACATATACATGAAAACGAAATAGAACACTCTGAAGAACTCGGTACCTCAAAAAAGCTCTTAAGGGCAGGAGATTTAGCTCAGTGGTTCTGGCGCCTGTCTTGCAAGCACAAGGACCCGGGTTTGATCCCCGGTAACCACATACAATACTGGGCATGGAGACTCACCCCAGCAGCAATCGGTACCATATACCACAGTGCCGGGCGTGGTGGCTCACGCCTGTAATCCCAGCACTCGGGAGGCAGAGGCAGGAGGATTGCTGTGATGTGAGTTGGAGGCTGAGCTCAGGGCCAGCCTGAACTTACACAGCCTGTCTCCAAAAAAAGCTCTTAAGACGTGCAAAATGGAAACATATATGTAATTTATGGAATGCAGCAAAAGTATGTATGTCAGAAATTTATGTGCTAACCAGCAACAGTAATGAAAGACAGATCTGAAACAACCTCATGGAGCTAGAAAATAGGAGAAACTAGGTCCAAAGTTAGCAGAAGGAAGAAATAATCAAATGCAGTAATAAAAAGCTAGAAATCAGAAAAACAAGGCACCAATAAAACTAAGAGCTGATTTATTGAAAAGATAAACAAAACTGGCAAAATTTTATCTAGATCAAAAAAAATAAAAAGACAGAGGATGCAAGTCAATAATCTCAGGAGAGACTGTACAACTGATGCAGCCAGCACGCAGGGGCTCATGCAGCCAACTTGTCAAGCAGCCCAAAAGAAAGTACAAATTCTTTGGCACCCACCATATAACATGACTGAGACACAAAGGAATTCAAAATCTGAGCACACCTGTGAATAAGGGGAGGGACTCAGCTGTGAAAGATTCCCAACACAAACAAAAACAGATTATCTGTCAAGTTCTACCAAATGCTAAAAGGATTCATGACAATCCTCAAATTCTGTTAAAGTGTTGAAGATCAGCCAGATGTAATGGATTACACCTGTAATCACAGCTAGTCAGGAGGCTGAAGCAGGAAGATCACAGGTTTAAGGCCAGCCTGCCTCAAAATAAAAGGAATTAGATGTTTGGAGTGTAGCTCAGCGTTAGAGACCTTGCCTAGTCTGGTGTGGGCTGGGGATTTAGCTCAGCAGCAGCGCAGTTCCCTGGCAAGTTCAAGGTCTTGAGTTTGATCCTTAGCAACAACAACAAGAAGACACATACCAACTCAGGTAATTGCATCACCTCGGAGAATTTACAGATCCATGTCCTTGAGGATTAAGGATGAAATGACCCGAACAAAGCAAGCAACCTGCCGGCAGCATCATGTGAAGGAACTGTGCGCCAGCACGCGCAGGGTTTATCCCTGGGAGATGAAGAAGCTTCAACAGGCACAAAAACATCAGTTTGACAAGTCAATCTGAGCAGCAGGGAGAGAGGCTAAGTCTTCCCCGGAAGGTCAGCGGTGACACGAAGATGCCCACCTCACTTTTGCTCAGGTGACAGCCCCAGTCAGGATGACGGGGCAGAAAAACAACAGATTCCCAAAGCAGGGAGAAGTACAAATAAACAAAACCACCAGAAAACCCATTAAAACTAATAAATATCATGCAAATTGACATTCAGAAACAACTGTAGGTTTATACACTAACAACAAACTCACAAATACATGCAAAAATATCTCCTAGTCTTGATTAGAAAAATCAATACTGTTTTAATGTGCATACTACCCAAAGTAATCAACAGTGTGCACATCAGTCTCTCTTCATATTAATGACATTTTCAACAGACATGGAAAAAATTCCAAGGTGTATGTGGAATAGTATAGACTATGGGTAAGCAGTCTTAGAAAGAAGAAAGAAAGCAGAATCACAGCCCTGAGCCAGCATTCACTCTGGGTTACAGCACTTTACAGGCCAGTGCTGAAGCAGAAACCAGTTCAAAATACCATGACACAAAGTCGACCCAGAAACCAAGTCCAACGCATTCAGTGAATATTGATCTGGCCCCTGAAAAAACACAGTGTGAGGCAGTCTCGTCTGTACCTGGCACTGGGGAAGCTACATCCACGCACAGAAAGAACTAGGCCCTCTCAGGTCGTTCACAAATGCTACGTCAAACTGGATCAGAGGTGGAGTGCACGACTTCAGAGTGTAGATCCCCAAGGTGAAAACACCTGAATGAGTAACACTGTATCATGTTGAATAAGTAAACCACACAGAGAAAGACAAATGCTTTGCGGTACCACTTACACATACGATACCGAAAAACAAAGAAGCTCAGAAACGGAGCAGAAAGGTGGGGGTCCGAGGCTGTGCTTGGGCAAAGGCGAGATTCTGGGCAGAACGTACAGACTCTGGGGGATTGGAGGGTAAGTTTCAAGACCGAATAAACAGCGTGGGGACTGTACCTACAAATGTGTGACTGGTTAACAGAGACATTCAAATTCATAATAATAATGACGATGATGCTGACAATCAGAAGCCAGCAGGTTATAGCACAGTGTAAAAGCTCAAAGTCCAATGCCCAGTGCCACATTAACGAACTGATTAATTAATTCAAACAGACCAGCCTCTGGGGAAATTCTAATAAAAAATTGCAAATATCTGAAGATAAAAGTCATATGTGAAATTAGAAAATAAATATAAAAGCATGAATACATTTCTTATTTTTAAGGAGAAATATACATTAGTATAAACTAGGCCTAGACATTTCAAAGATAATATTTTCCAGTCTTTAAAGAACACTCTACCCTCTTATTAGCCAGACTCTCTAAGGACATAAGCGGTAAGCTTTCTTGATTTCATTTCTTTTGGATGTAGTCAGATAATACTGACCCTCAGTCTGTAAACAATAGCACAATACATAGTATTGTGAATTAATTTCACTGCTGCACATTCTTATAAAATTTCCTAATAAAATGTAATCAGATTAAGATGAATCCAAAGCAAATCATATTTAATTAATAAATTAATAGCTTCAGTTAAAGCTATTCTTTTTGCTATAACACAGTTTCCCTTGCATTTTCTTCCTTTATGTTTATAAGTTGTTGTCATAAGCACATTTTAATCAGATAAGTTCTATGAGAACATGTCTTTACTTACACTGTACGTGCCTTACCTAAACCAGGCATCGTGGGAACACCAGACCATTTGGTGAACAAACTAGCCTATGACTCAGTGAAAAGATGTTTCTTCAATAAATCTACAAAAAAAATTCATTATGTTAATTAGTCAAAGGGAAATAACATGTAATTATGTGAATTGATGCTAAAAAGGACTGTCAAAGTTCCACAATCATGCCTGATAAAGAACTGTAAAGTCAAAAGACAGAGCTAATCGTTATGGCTCGTGTCTGGATGTGCCCTCCAAGGCCTCATGCACTCACAGCTGGGACTTTGGGGGCTGACTACCAGATCATGGATGTGGGCGACCGGATCAATGCACTTACTAGTTCTGGGTGTGAGTGATGGAATCCTGGAAGAAGCAAGGCCCACTCTGTTTGTGGGTGACTTACAAAGAGAAAGAAGGAGGGCTTCCTGCCTCCTGCCTGCCCTGCCGTGGACTGTCTCCTCCACGACGCCCTCTGGGATGCTGCCTTGCTCTAGAACAAGCTATGAGACAAAATGAACCTATCTCCCTGGAACTTCATGAGTTGGGATTTTTTTCCAGCAAGGAGGAAGTAAGCAAGACACTAATATGGGTCAAATCATTATATGAATAGAAATACTTTTGGGTCGGGGATTTAGCTCAGTGATTCCAGCACCTGCCTCGCAAGCACAAGGTCTGGAGTTCAGTCCCAGGTAACCACATACAACAACGCCATGCATGGTGACTCACACCCACAAACACTCAGTACCACATACCACAATGCAGAGTGTGTTGGCTCTCACCTGAATCCTGCCACTTAGGAGGCAGAGGCAGGAGGATTGCTGAGTTCAGGATCAGCCTGAACTACAAAGCAAGACCCTATCTCAAAAAAAAAAAACCTTTGTTTGATATATATATTCATACTCTTTGCAATTCCACTACCTTATCTAATTCATTTCTAAATTATACATTTAGGTTCCAAAGATGTAGTCTTAAAACCACACACTCTGAGAGATGATGAAACTCTTTGTAGTCCATTCACTCTTGTCTGTTATCTTTTAATTGCACTTATTTTACTCTGTGTACTTTTAGGCTTGTCTAATGCAATTAACTTTAACAAATGTAATGAGCTTTTCCAAAATTCCATCTTGAAGCTATAAGAAACCATGCTCTTTAGATCGATTTCTATCATTTCACATTTTATGCGTATATTTCAAAAACCACTAATTAGAGGCACACTTCCCTTCCTGAAACCTAACGGTCTCTGCGAATCCAGGAGCATTAGCAGGTGATGCCCGTGGATGCGTCGTTCTTCGCAGACCCAGCGAGGACTGGAGGTCAACAGCCACCAGGCTGGTTCCACCGAGCTGCAGCTTCCTCGTCTCCTGCAGAGCTCAGAATTCCTGTGTACTCTCACGGTGGACCGAGGATTGCGTCTAAACTCCTTGGTCAGCTGGCTGGACATATTCTCACAGGAGCAGCATCTGAAATGGCCTCGCTGTTCACGTGGAAACTGGCCCTCAGTCACCGCACCCAGCGAGGAAAGCTGGGCAGATGCCTCACGCGGTGTTTCCTGAGGCTGAAGAGTTTGGCTTTTACTATGCGTGAAGTAAAGGTTCATAAACATGTAACTCTTTAACGAAATGCAGTTTACTCTCCTATGGGACAAGAGGGAAATGCCCCACGCCGGATGCTATGCTGCCCACCCCAGAGTGGCCCTGGGCACACACAGGCCGGGCTGGAGTGGATGGAGAACACTGCCCAGACCCAGCGCTCACCGGCTGCTAACCCTCACGGGCCTGGCAAGGTGCTGGAGCCCCAGGGCAGCAAAGGTGGGGCTCCCTCTCCCTCCTCCAGGCGGCTCCTCGGTGCCTGTCCCTGGCCTCCTCTCTGCCTCCTCCAGAAGTCCATGTCCATGACTGGCCTGGAGAATGAGCAGGCCGCCCACCGGCGAGGCGCTCCGCGCGCGTTCACCGCGCGATACGTGGATCCCCTCTGGAATTCAGACGCTCCGGTGTTTCCTACACAATGAAAAACAAAAGAAAGAAAAGTTTCCCCACCGAGGAAACTCTGCAATGGAAAAGTGTATCTCTGTTCCAGACGCTTATTCTTTTACCTTTTAATTTTAAAAGTATATGTTGTAGAATTAGTAAAAAAACATTATTTTTACATTTATAGTAAATGTTTTAGCGATATTGATGTTGTATGGTACATCATTCATCTCTCATGCTTTTGGGTGAACAACACCTTTGTTTGAAGAATGTACATGCGCTTCCTTATTGTCAAACGTTTCCTCACAGGTCTGTTTGTATATAAGAAGAAACAGTTTAGCGGTGATTCAAAACAAATGATGGTGAGTGATACAGTAAGAGTCACATTTTCATTAGTCTGCTCAAAATTCTCGCCCCTTGATTCAAACTCTCTTACTCCGTCGCTGTTGCCCCTTCCAAAGGGTGTGCTCACGTGACTCCACAGTTAATGAGCCTGCTCTCCTGGTGGACTGCACGCTCGCCTCGTTAGCCATCGCACTTGAAGACCCTCCGGAAGGAAACGTCCAGAACTGCTCCAGAAAGTGGCGACAGCAGTGGGACAAGTGCGTTCCCAGTGAGTGAAATACTTGAAGGGGCCCGAAGCAGTGTAGCTTTCACGGTCATTTTAAAACTCTAACATTCACCACGTTTTGGAACATGACTTGCACCCATCATGCGTCCAGGTGAGGGCGAATGTGCTGCTGAGAAAAAGCAAACAAACCTCTGAAGTATGCCTAATAATTGGTTTTTATGAAGTGCTTTCTCTATTTTTAGAGTAACATTTTCTAGCTCATAAAGTTATTTCTACCAGCTAAGGGTAAGGGTACATGTGAGTTTTTTAATCACACTGGATGAGAAAATTGAACATTTAGGTAACTTTATAAGTACCACAGGAAAATCATAGCAAGGTAGATGTGGCTCAGGACCTTGACAACTTGACAGGTTGGTTTCGAGTTCTGTTTCTTTGGGAAAATTCGTTTTTAAAGGTAATTACCTACAGACAACCCTGCTGAGCTTGTTCCAGAAATTTTGCCAGTAGCATGGAGGTGTTTTGAAATTTTACTTTTAGTTACAAAAGTTGGAGAAAATTAACAATGTTAGTTCAGGATAAACTTTCTGAACTTTGAGGCTGTTGGCCTTCACTCATTTGTAAAATGTCACACTGATTGTTTAAACTTAGTGGTTCGTTTTTGACAGCTGTGCTGTGGTGACTCTCAGCAGTAAGCCTGAGTCCTGATGAGATTCGGGAACCATCCGGCACTGAAGCCTGGGAGGCCAGCGTCCACAGGAAGCGCCCACTCTGCCGGGCGTGGCGGGCAGCCCCTGCTCAAGGGCGTGCATGGTCGGCCAGGCTGCAGCACCCGGCTGCACTGGCCAGTCCACTCCCCTTCCTGTCAGACTTTCGTAAGGCTTGGTAGGAATCTTACAGTTTTTGTCTCTTTTTCGTGAAATGAAAACGTTCTGCTCTTTCTAATGTGTGTGGAAAGAGATCTTCAGCCAATGAGCTCATCGGGTGTTGGGTCTTCCAGAAGAACATGCTGACCTTCCCGCCAAGACTCCTTCAAGTTTCAGGACTTTCTCACCCTCCAAACACTTTCATTTGATACAGTGTTGTCTGTACTTCTATTTAGTTTATTAATAAATAATATTTTTATTGTTGCCCTAGTTCCAAATTTTCTGGTCCTAATATAACATTCTTCTTTATTTAAAAAGAAAAAAATGTACTGAATATTTTAAAATGCTGGCCATATTAGAGAGATAGCATTATTTCGAGTCTTTATCTTTGAGATTTCGTATTCTTGTATCTATTTGTTTTCTGAACTTTGTGAACTCAGTATGTCATGTACTCAATATCCTTTTTATTTTTTTTCCTCCAACATAATTTCTCAATGACATTACTGAAGCACTTTGATCCATTAAACAGAATAAATGTTCTCCTTACTCCTTAATAAAAACCTTCGGCAGGGCTGGAGATTTAGCTCAGTGGTACCACCACCTGCCTTGGAAGCTCAAGGTCATGAATTTGATCCCTGGTGCCACAAAAAAAAAATAAAAACACAAAACAACAACAACAAAAATCCTTAGGAAATCACAAGCAGTCTCCATGTCCCCTTGACCTGCTGACGACTGTCGAGGAGCGTGTTTTTGGGGGTTGTTGGCTTCGTGGTCTCATCTACAGAGGAGAAGGGGCTGGGCTGACGCCTGGCTCTGCTTCCAACAGACCTGCCCTGTCTGTCATTCTCCTAAGCACTTCAGGTGGCCACGCCACACGTCTCAGATGAAAACTTCCTTATATTTTCCGTGTCTCTGTTTTCATTTGGAATCCTATTTTCTACCTACAACAAGATTACTGGTTTTAATCTCATCGGGGACCTTGACTGGGTATAAAATATTTCATTATCTTCTTATTGTTGGCTATATTATTTTCAAAATTTTATAATCAAGGGGACCTCGCTTCTCTCCTGTAGAGTACATCCAGCTTATATTTAAGCTGATTAAATATGCTGGAAGTTGCTTCAGAACCTCTTATCTCACTACGGTTGATCTCCATCAAAATCTGAGACCCCTTCTCATTCGGTAGTGTGTCAGATCCAGCTGTAGCATCCAGGGAAGCTGAATGCTAGGTTATTTCTGCCCGATGCAGTTGACCCAGCACCCAGAAGCCTCAGAGCACTGGCAGGAGAGCTATTTATCACGCACACCAGGACTCCTCCTTCCAAACGCCGTGCGTTCCAGGCTGCCTCACCCTGGTGCTGTGCTCCCCCATGGGTGCTCCCGGTCACCGTCAAAGGCCCAAGACCAGAAGGAGGAAGCTGTCTGTTATGACAGGAAATACAGCAAATAATACACGGAATCTCGTCTGACCTCCATGCTGAACTGATTAAGCACTTAGCCACACTCCAGTGGTGTTCCCAGCCTACACTGCACTCGTGTGATTGTGTGTGTCGCATTGCAGGTGCTGAAGTTGTGTCTGCAGCTGTCTTGTTGCTTCTTCCACTCTCGCGGGAGCTGACTGCCTGGCTTCCGCTCACATCACTCTCCAGGTCCACAAGCAGATGCAGCGCACCGATGCGCCATCCAGCTACATGCCCCGAACCTGACGTACCTGGTGGGGAAGTGCGTGAATGTGTGGGAAGGAAAGAGCTCAAAAGAGCCCCTGGAAGACAGATGCTAGAGAAGCTTTCCAACTGTCGTATATAAAATGTGATGTGGATTTTTGTCTACGCTGTGGGTCTTGCTGCATGCCAGTTTTTAAGGTTAGTGTAGGACCATAACTTCTCAAAATAACCTGTGCCAAAGTTTTGGAGGTCACAGCGCTGTGTCATTGTAGTACCCCACATTACTGCACAGTGCCCTTGTGGTGGAAGGAGAAGAGAGTCTCCCACCTCCATCGGCATCTTCCACATTTTCACCAGAGCTGTGATGCAATATGTGCATCTCTTATGTGCTTTACCACATGTGATACTGTCCCGTGTGCCAGCGAGCCTGTCCTCTCCTCTCTATTGCACAAATGCTCCAATTAGCTTTGTTCCCGATTCCAGGGTCAGATACCACTTCCTCCCTTGAACAGAGACATGTGTGAGGAGTGAGGGGTCTGGAAAGCCATGCGAGCTCCCGTGGGGTCCCCACCTTCCTTGGGCAGAGGCACTCTGGGGGGTCTGGCTCCCGGCCTCCTCGCGAGCTGCACGCAGCCGGGCTCCTCACCTCGATGTGGGGTTCCTCTTCGCAGGGTGAAGAGACAGACACAAGGGTGCTGCTCTCAGGACTCAGGAAGGGAATGAGGTTCCGCACTTGCTCTTTTACTATTAATCCTTTTCAGAAACTGCATTTCAGGACCTTCTCTCATGAGCCAACCATCCAGTGTCCTGAAGAGTGCTGGAGACTGAGCCCACAGAACCCTGCAGTGGTGAGGTGATCTCGGCAAGGACATGGTCAGGAGAGAGACCGCGGACAGGGCGAGGACCCTGCCTTGGGCTGCGCCTGGACTGCACGCAGTACAAACACTTGCTTGACGTGAATCCTTGAGAGAAGATTCGGGAGTGAATTTGGGAAAAAATAATCATATGAATTCTCCAGGCAAAGACATTATGTAACTAGTAAGAACCACTCTGACTGCTTAGGGTTCAAATATTTTTATAGGAGAACTGGCTCCAATAGCAACCCATTAAATTACCAGGAACTTAATACCTCTCTGTCTTCACAAACTTGGCCAGTGTATGAAAGCCTTTTAAGTCAAATTCCTTTAGTCACTGAAATGGAATTTGCCTCTGTGTCATGGTTATTGTTCCTGACACACGCACGCCAGGTTAGACTGTCTGGGTGTCTTGAGAGCACGTGCATTTTAGTATCAGCTGCTTTGCTTCCTGGTGGCGAATTAAATCCTGAATACACGCTTTGGATTCCGTCAGCAAGATCCTGTCCCATCTGGGAAGGCAAACTCTGATGTCCTTCAGACAAGCAGGTGTCATTGGGACACGAGACTCCATCACAGAGGACCCACTGTTTATGACATGAATAGGGGAGAGATGATCCTTCTTGGAATATTGAAAATCCCTTCTTACAATATTTTGGCTGCGTAAGTCTCTTACTTTGAACTCCAAAGTGTGCACTTGTTTAGCAGTGGGCAATAGAGTGATCCCATCACCTCAAATGTTCTGTGTAGAGCATAGAATAAACATCAGGCCCAGATTATTTCACATCTCCATAACTAGGAGCGACACAGCTGGAGCTTCTTCCAAAGTACGGATCAGAGGCTTGCTCTCTCAGCACAGAACAGAACTCCAGAGGAGCCATGTCGGGAAAGGAGGCAGAAGGCAGCTGTGCCAAGCAAGGAGCCAGGGTAGCCTTAGGGACTGAGCTGCTCCCTTCAGCTGCCATCGCACGGTTGGTTAAGAAACAGATACCACGGCAAGAGGCAGTTTGTATTGAGGCCCCGTACTTTGGAAGATCCCGTTGCTGACGCCTATCTTTCCACATCTGGATTTGACAGCTGGCTACGAGTCCAGAGCACTGTGTCCACCAGTGAAGCTGCTAAAATATATCTCTACGACCCTGAAAGAGGTCCTCTCCCTCTGTCTTACAGATCGCTTCTGAGTCTATCAACTTGTGTAAGAAAAGTCACAACCAGAAACTCACTCCAAGGAGTTGTGAGGAAGAGACTAGGATTCCCGGCCTCTGTAGTTTCAAGGATGTGTGAGAAAGTCCCTTCTCAAAAAGTCTCAAGGCCAGTATGTGAAAAGAAGACACGATGCCATGCATCACCCAAGCACTTTCGATCTGAGCAGATATGAAAATTGATCAGTGCAAGAAGGTGAGAAATTGAAAGAGTGGTTTTAGGCTGGAGAAGGCGCATACTGTCTAAAAAAAGATTCATCTATTTTTAATATAAAAGGCTCATATATTTATGGAAAGCTGCCATTTTTACATCTGGAAATACATCTGTCAATCTGGTTTATGGATCGCTGGTTTCCTGCATGTGACTGAGACATAGTGTTGCTCTTGCCATCAACAGTAGACAAAATAACTACTACTGATATTTTATTGTCATGAATAAGGTCTTTTATTTTATATATTTATTGCCTGTGTGACTTTAAGAGGAAAAAGATTTCTTCTTCTTCCATTAAACTGTGCTGTTTCCTATAATATCACTGTGACATTTTAGGGGCTCATCCTCCCACATCATTCAAATTAAAATTAGTTAACACTCTACACCAAATTTGCAAACACTTATATAGTTGTTATACTAATTTAGAAATTCTTATCTAAAAATTGGGGAAAATCAGAGAAAAGATAGCGTAGCCAGAATCTCACAGGCTGTACCCAAACTGGGAGAAACCCGCATCTGAGCAGCAGAGGACTCCATGTGTGTCTTCTGCCTTCCACGGCCTGAGCTGCTCCGCAGGGTCAGTGCCCACTGTGAGGGGTCAGAGTCCCACCAAGGCCTCATTTGCAAGTGTAGGTGGAGCCGCAGGTCCAACAGCACATTGCAGTGTCTCTGAACAATTCCACTCTGCCAAGGGTTTTATTAATTGTAGCTCTGTGATACTGACAGTGCTTTTCTAAAATATATTTTTATAATGGCAAATGTGATATCAATCAGTGTCTTTGGCACTGACTGAGCTTTCCGGTCTTGTTGGAACGTGTACAATCTGGTTTTTGATCGGGCCTTGGATCTTGGGCCAAGCAGAGTCTGTCTGCCAACCCACTCTGCGCTCCTCTCACCTACAAAGATCCGAGCAGACGCTCACACTGGGATTTCATCAGAAAAGCTAGACAACTTCGCCCTCTCTCATCTGTCATAAGGAATCACTCTTTCTAGCACTTGGGTGACACAATATAAGAATAGACTTCAAGGTAAACAAACACTGTTAATATAACTCAATATTAATAACTGCAGGAACATTAGACTTTTTAGAAACTCGCAGCACACATCTCAGCAAGTCTCTCCGGCTGCCAGAGGGTCACCTGGGTCCCCGTGAGACATTTCACATGGCCAAGTAACTGCACTGAACCTCCATCCAAAGCGGACACACTTCAGGATGAAATGGACTCTGTTCCTGCCACACAAGGAGTAGCCACGAGTGCCTCTGTTCCCAGCAGAGTGGACAAACGTGGTAGAGTAAGGAAAGACTCACCTTTCCTCCAGCAGCATTCCACACAGGGCTGCCTGCTCCTGACATTAGGGAAGTTACTTCTGCATCTTCTACTTGAATAAGTGTTCACCTGACCTGTATCAGCTTATCAGCTTCTCCCTAAAGAACAAGCCTTGTGAAAATCCTGTAGCTTAAAGAGCAAGAGAAGCCCAACGCACAGATTCGGGCGCTGGATTAAGAGCCAATTTTGTGACTTCATTACAGCTAGATTGAAGAAATCTGAGAGTTTCAGTGACAAAATACGAGTGGAAATCACAAGCACATGAAGAACTGAAGAAAAATGTTGAGTGAAATTTCCAGAAAGATACATAAAGTCCCTTCTTCTGTGTATGTGTCCAGAGATCAGCCTCGCACGCTCAGGCTGTACCATGATGCTTTTTGTTGTATGTTTATACTGGGTCCCACTGCTCTTTTCCAAACTGGCCTTGATTCATACAACTCTCATTTGAAAACAAATTGAACATTCTGTTTTAAGCAGGTTGAATTAAGTTAAGAGCTCAGAGATAGCACAGAACTCAACACCAACATAAAACTGTGCACTTGTTAAAAACAGGTCACGTTTTCACACTACTCAAAGAAGCCAAATGGTAATGTGGTCCATCTGGATTTCTTACACCTCCAACAGTGTGACCTCCGAGGCTTTTCAGTGATAGAAAATGTGTGATAGGGTGTTGGTCAAAATGCAATTAAACACTCATAAATGATTTTTGAGCCAATATTGACAGTGTCCAAAGAGTGACATGTAGAATATTTGATTTTTCATAGAACCTTCTTTAAATAGGATTTCATATGATTCATTACAAAAGCAGATCCCACGATTGATTTACAATTATCCTCTTAAGCGCTCTGCTTCTGAATATTAACAGAACCTCTTAGCAAAATACAGTTACTAAATTAACTGTCACAGCCCCATCAGTATAGTAAATGTAATGGAACTTGAGAGTTTTGCATATACAGTGCCACGTGGAAGAGAGGCTGAAGCAGATTCCATGTACAGATTCCTCCTTTCTGACAGAGAAACATTCTGCAAGTGTAACTTCATGACTAGGGACAATTATATTTTAGTAGAGAAGAATCATCATCTTTGCTATCTAATTCAAATAAAGTATTTAAAATGAAATGAACTATTCTCTTGTATATCTGCTAATGAGATAATGTTAGTGTCCAGAAACTAGAATAAAACAAATAAAACAAAAATATTTTTATTAAATAATTTTAATAAAAGTATTTAAATAAGATGTCTAAGAAAAACATTACACAGACACACACATATGTGAAGTACATATCAATGTACCTCAGCTTTACCACCGTAATCTGCAGAGAAATATTTATCCATATAAGAGTTCCTTCAAATTGTCTGTAAAATAGAAATATGGGCTTATGGTAACTCTTCCATCACCTACAAAACAATTAAGATGATAAAAGAATGTGTGTAGTATTTCCTGCGTGCCGAGTCTTCTTCGCTGGCCACGCTGGGCTGATCCCCTCCCCTCCGTGTCCCTCTGGCCTCCCCCTGCATTCTGGCCATCTCCTGACCCACAGTCCGTGTGCTCCCTGCAGGGCTGTGGACTCACAGGGCCGAGGCTTTCTCTCCGCCTTGTGATACTTTTTCTGTCTTCAGTGTTCCTCAGCATAGTGCAGCACACACCAGGGAATCCATCAGTGAATCACTGTATTTGCTATCCTAAACTTCACAGTTTGAAGAGTGTGAAATGTACAGGTTTGTACAGGCAGCTCAGGGATCTCTGTCGGTGTTCAGCTTTCCCTGGAGTAGCAAATGCGTGCCCCTTGCATGCTCACTGCAGGCCCCACTCTCAGTACTGCTACGACCAAGGCCAGCAGTGAAAGTCACCCTCTCTGTTGACATCGTTTTCACTGCCACGGGATTCAACCCTGGACAGCACACTGCCTTGAGCTTCAGTTTCCTGTTGTCTTCTCAAGCTGTCACAGTTTCTCAGACTTTTCTTGTCTGAGAGTAACTTAACTGAGAAAGAATTTTGATTAAACAAACACAGTACTTGTACCGAAAACCACCAAACCTACTATGCAGTATGTTTTAAATGTAAAGAGCTGTGTCATATAAAATATGCACTTATTTTATTATTGCACCCTGTTTCCCTAAATACGTAAGACAGAATATTATGTAATTTAATATCAGTATAATGGAAGATACTGTAAATAAAATTTACTAATTTATTTGACTGTAAATATCAAATGTAAAGACATTTTTTAGAGATAGATGCTCATGGATACTACGGTTTATATCCAGACGTCCCCCAAAGCCTCATAGATGCAGATTCAGCACGTGATTGGGTCAAGGCACCTGACACCGAATGGATTGCTGCTAAACATGCTAGTGGAAGGTGGAGTCTGGTTGGAGGGGGGTCACTGCGGGTGTGGCCAGGAAAGTATCTCCCTCACTGCTCCCTGAATTTCTCTCTACTTTTGTCCACCGTGCCATCAGCTCTTCGTCCTCTGTGATGCCACTGCCAAACACCCTGCCTCGGAGTCCACCGTGGTGGGCTGACACCTCTGCAAACTGTGAGCTAAATAAGCCTTTTATCCGAGGAGTCATAGTTGCTGCCCCACAGCAATGACGGAGTCACCGAGAAAGTGGACTTCTGAGGAATGAGACCTGAAAAGCAAGAAGACCCTCTCATGCGGTGAAGCAAGCACAGAGCAGCCAGCCAGTGGACCCACTGCAAGTCGGGGGCCGGCGTCCGGGGCTGACTTGGTTATTTCCTTCTAAGCAGAGTCAGGAAAGTTACTCAGGCATTTTAAAACCTAATTTTGTTCTTACTTAACAAAGATGATAATATTATCATATACATTGTAAACTTGTTGTCACAATTAAATAGCATGATCAATATATCTAATTAAGTTAAACTTAATCTCTCATATATGTAAGTAATAAACCAAAGGAAAGCAGAAAAAAAGACAGGAATGATCACTTAAGAATATAACAAGATCTTAAAACTGAACAAATTAGGGTGGATTCTGAGAAGGGGCAGGAACAAGCCCGAGGCCGCCCTCATTTGCGGACATGCCTACTCGATGTGGAGAGGAAATCCGCCTCACTGTAGTCTATTTTACCTGCTTTAGCCTTCGTCATGAGCTACCGTGTGTCCTCCAGGAGCTGCAAAGGTCTTCTGTTCCTGCAGCGCACGCCAGTGGGAACTCCAGCTCATTTCCGCTCCCCCACTTCCATGCTGAGGGACTCAAGAACAGGTTTGCTCTGAGGAGGGTCCCGGGTCCTGTAGGTGGCGCTGGACCCAGACACCCACGGATGCCGAGGTTCACAGGTCTCAGAGCAAGGGCCCGCCCCTTCAGTATGGGGGTGGGGGGTGGAGTCAGGGCCCTATGAAGAAATGTTCAAGGTCACTAGTCATTCTAGAGATGCAAATGAAAACAACATTAAGATTTCATCTCACTCTGCAAAGAATGGCTGCTTTCTCAGAATTAGCCAGCAACAAATGATGGCGAGGCTGTGGAGAAGGAATCCTTTTCCACTGTTGGTGGGAATGTAGACTTGTAGACAACTCCTGTGGAGATCAGTTTGATCAAAAAAGTACAGTTAGAGGTGCCATTTGACGGCCATCGCTCTGCTAGGTATATACACAAAAGAATTAAAAGATTCATATCACAGTGACATATGTGCACCCATGTTTATAGCAGCTCAATTTGTGATTGCTACATCTTGGAAACAACCCAAGTGTCCATCAACTGGAGACTGGATAAAAAAGCTGTGGTTCTTCTACAGAATGGAGTATTACTCTGCCATAAAAATGATAAGTTTGCATCATTTATACTTAAATGGACGTACCTTGAGGACATCCTCGTAAGTGAAATAAATAGATCACAGATGTGTAAATATTTCATTTTTTCTCTGGTATGAGAAAATAATGATGCATATGAGTTCTAGAATGTATGTCATATATTTTGAAATAGAAAATACTCAAAGTAAAATGGGGTAAAGGGGGAAAATAAAGTGACTGTAACAAAAAATAAAGGAAACAAAGTTCATGCATATAGGGGGTGGGGGTGGTAGGATGGGTAGGGCTATGCGAAAAAAGGAGAATTGAGTTGTGTCATACACTGGTACAAACTCTCATTGTTGAGTGCAATCATGGCGTGTATATGTAATGCACCAATAAAGACTTCAATTAAAAAAAAAAAGAACAGGTTTGCTCATCTCGACTGCAGCATGCTCTTCCATCAGTTTTTCCAGAGTAGGGAAGAAGAAATGTTTTATGATCCACAAATAAAAGCCGGACAATATTACAGATATTTCAGGAAGTATTTTTGCTTCAGAAGATTGAAACACAGTTACTAACCTCTAAGCTATTTTCAGCAAGGGTCGTGCAAACGGCGTCACTCCTGTGGCTTCTGGGTATTTTTCCTGCTCAGACAGCAGGACCCTGCTTCATCGTTCATTTTTCTCTGTAAGAATTTTTTTCTGCCAAATTTCTCAATAAGTGTGATTTGATAAGAAATGCATGATTGAATTGAGGATAGAAAAACAAACTTGAATGTGGAAAATGTATATCACTTTTGGATTTCAAAGCTCTTAAAAAAGTTTTCCCATTTTATTTACATCATATCTGTTCAATAAATCAGGACAGTGACCCTGACTTACATATGTAATAGAAAAGCACAGCAGAGATGTATTAACATATTACTTCTGTCATCCAGGGATTTCCTGGCAAAGCTGGTAGTAAAACCTGGTTTCCTTTAATCACAATCCTATTTCACTCCTTAGGCCAGGGAAGGAAATGTTTTAGCTGAAATGAATCATCTCTCACTGCCCGAACACACACAGAGTCTAACCACAAGCTTTTTTCTGCTTCCAAGCTAAAACAGAAGGATGTGAAACCCAAAAATCAACACTACCAAGAAAATGTAAGTTTAGTCATACTTAGCTTAAAATATCATTCAAAAATATAATTTACTTGCAAATCATTCAACTGAACAAATTGGTTT
This sequence comes from Petromus typicus, assembly GCA_004026965.1. Lineage (NCBI taxonomy): Eukaryota > Metazoa > Chordata > Mammalia > Rodentia > Petromuridae > Petromus > Petromus typicus. The sequence continues at coordinate 22,729 of PVIR01021339.1, forward strand.
CATTCTAAAACCTATTAAGTAGTGCTTTTAAAAAATCATGTGTACCCAGAAGTTCTGAAATGCTGTAACCATCACCTTTCTTACAGGAACGTGGTGGTCCATCTCAAAATCAGGATCAATAGATCTGAACACAGTTGTTGAGTATAGAGGATGGACCTTCCACAAGGCAGTGTGCTCCCTCACTTGTGTTAATACTGCACTCTGTGCCAGCTGATATACGAGACAGAAGAAAACCAACTCCCTCCGAAGTCAGCAAGGAAGCTTTACGCTGGAAATTTAAGTAAATCAGGTCTTATAACATCCAAAGTTGAAAAAGCAAAGAGTGAGGAAAGAGTATTCTAGTCTTCAGATAGAGTGAAGTACAGTGACGTGGGGCAAATTCTGAGGTACTGGTGTTCGGTGATAGGTAGATTTGGAATTTTAAAACTTGAAGTGAGTTCAGACATCTGCAGCTATGTCTCCTGTTTCCTCGAAGAGAAAAATGGGTAATTTGCTAGGGCTGGGCAACTTGTTAGTAGCTCAGCTGGTGAAACCTGCAGCTCTTGAATTTCACAGCCCAGCACTCTTTTAAGTAAATAACAAGTTAAAATTCCCTGAGCCCTCCTGTCATTCACTGTGAGCGGAGCTATTAAAATTATAAAACAGAGACAAAAGGCTGCCAATAAGAAGGCTTGAAGAATACGTTGCTGCAACCATCCTAAGCTGTAAGGTTTTCACCGCGTCCCCTTCTCTTCCTGCCTCTGCGGGGTTAGTACTTCTGAGACTGAAAGTGGTCTCTGCAATTATTTGGCACAAAATGCTATAAAAGGAGAGCCAGAAATATCATGGGTGAAACTTCACAGTGATGTTTCCAACCCATTTTTAAAATTCATATCTTTATTGGTACATTATATATACAAGTCATCATCGCATTCAACATTGAGTTTGTACCAGTATATGACATGACTTGATTCTCATTTTTACCCATTCCCCACCCACCCTACAACCCCTAAGCCCCTGTATGCATAAGCTTTGTTTCCATTTTATTACTATCACATACTTTTTCTCCTCATTATTTGCCCCTATGCCTCATTTCCCTTTAAATGTTTTCTGTTCAACCCCCTTTGAGACTGAGATGCAGAAAGATTTTCCTCAGAGCTTCGGATGAGTTTCAGGGTTGGGCACATGGACTTGGGCAAGGCAGGGTCCGGTGACAGGTGGGTGGAGTCTGGCCTTGCAGATCTGCTTCTAGGTTCATGATGGCCAAAGGTGTGGAGTGTAGTCTTGCTAAAGCTATGATTAAATGTGCACAATTGATAATATAAAGTTCTTGGGAACTAACATGAAGGCAAATGATAATTTCCAAGATTGCACATTCTAGAAGAGTAATTCAAATTAAATGAACTGGTGAGTATCTCTTTACTAAGAACACTGGTACGGTAGGGGATTTTCAGGGTAATGGTGAGACACGAATGGACAAAGCCGGGTGGAAACCCACTCCAGCTCAGCACTTACGTGCCCGATGAAGAGAAAGATATGACAGAGGGATTGTGTTCTGCAGGAGCAGAGGCAGACACGTGACTCGCGATTCTACGATAACGAGGTACAATCACAGCTGAAAACACTCAGCACATAAGTGTCAAGGAAGTCACACAGGAGTATGTCAGCTAAGAATCGGGCTCCAAGCCATTGCAGTGTGAAGACAAAGTTGAGGCTCACTTACACAGAATAGGATACTCCTTTTAAATAATTGAATTCTTTATTGGTACATTTTATATACACATCACGATCACACTCAACATTGGGAATTTGTACCAAATATGGCATGTGCTAATTCTCATTTTTATCCATTCCCCTACTCACCGTGCAATTCTCTCACCCCCTATATATCTATGCTTTCTTTATTTTCTTAACATCATATTTTTCCTTCTCGTTATTTACCCTTAGCTTTTCCTTTTGAATATTTTCCATCTCACAATATCTATCATACATTCTAGAACTCATTTACATCTTCAGAGTCTCATACCAGAGAAAAGATATGGTACTTCTACATTTGTGACCTATTTATTTCATTTATGAGTATGTCCTCAAAGTATGTCCATTTGAATATAAATAACTCAAACTTATGATTTATTATGGCAGAGTAATACTTCATTTTATTAAAAAAAAAACACATCATCTTTATCCAATCTTTAGTTGCTGGACATTTTGGGTTCTTTCCAAGATTTAGCTATCACAAACTGAGCTGCTGTGAGCATGGGTGCACATGTGTCGCTGTGATATGATTCGTTAAATTCTTTCAAGTATATCCCTAGCAGGGGGATAGCAGAGTCAAATGGGACCTCTAATCCTAGTTTTCTGAGGAATCTCCACACCGATCTCCTTAGTGGTTGGACCAGGCTTCATTCCCACCAACAGCGGAGAAGGGTTCCTTTCACCCTGCAGCCTCGCTAGCATTTATTGCTGGTTAATTTTGCAATAACAACCATTCTTTGTGGAGTGAGATGAAATCTCAGAGTTGTTTTCATCTGCATCATTTGAAAGACCAGTGATGTTGAGGATTTCTTCATGTGCTTCTTGGTTGTTTTTACTTCTTCCTCTGAAAAATGTCTGTCCATTTCAGATACCCATTTTTTAATTGGATCTTTCTTATCTATGTATAAAATCTGAAAATTTTTCAGATAGGATAAAACATTATTCAAGTAACATGTAAAATTATGTCTTATAAAGATATACAGTCTTATTTGTTTTCCATCTTTTCTTTCTACAATCTATTAAATACTACATTACCATCTTAGAGAGAGCTATTAACTATATACTAACTACATAACAGTATGGGCTATGTTGCTGCTACTGCTCACGTGTCTCAGATCTACTTTAAGGGGCAAATGATATTAATATATGACAGCAACTCTAAGTTCACATAAGATCAGCCCTTATTAAAGTTTAATTTCTCTCTCAGCACTGGCTATATTAATTATAGTTTTTATACAGCCAGACTAAAAATTGCCAAGTGAAACACAATATTTTAAAATTACTTGATGTAGAGAGGAATTACTTTCTCAGCTTTAATAAACTGATTCAAGTAGTTGAGATTCCCTGGAATTAAAAAGGCAAGCTGATAAGTTATATCAATTTTGGCAACTAAATATGACTTAAAAGTAATTTTGGAACTTCACAAGCCCACCCAGTATTTTCATTTATTTTCAGTGGAAAGCTTTCTTTGTCCATAATGAAGGATCCTGGATACTTGAATAAATATAAACTCATCCAGATATCCCAGAAATTCTCACAATTCAGGGAAAAATTACCTAATGACAGAAAAAAGGAAAATGGACTTTTCCTACAGCCATGGTCATTCTGTTTACAGTTGAGCTAATTTCCACAATATGAGCTGCACTTGCAGTTCTTAGGAAAAAGCAATGGGAGTTCTGAGCTGAAGTGTAACTGTCGCAGAATTCCAGGAGGCAGAAGCCCACCGTCGGAGGACAGAAGAAGCCCACCGTCGGAGGACAGAAGAAGCCCACCGTCGGAGGACAGCGAGGGCAGGAAGGGCGGGCTTGCAAAATGCAGGCTAGAGCCTGTGTGCAGAAAGCTGGGAGTGTGGGCAACACCTGTGACCATGAGTGGCACTCAGACCTGGCCTGGGGCACGAGAGTGGGGAGAGGTAGAGATCAGGCCAGGCGGGGACCCCACTTCCTCTACAGTGAGACTCCTCTCCAGGAACTTCTGTGACTCCTTTTTAACCTGAGCAGAGTCTGAACAAGATTGGAGGAAAGATTCTGAGGAAAACGGTTTTGTGTGTTTCCTCATTAACTACATTTCATGGAGCAGAACCATTTAAAACTCTTTCCTGTGCAATAATAAGAACTCTTATATTTGTATTTGAAATAACTTTTCCAAGAACTTTTTTTTTTAGATTTTTGAGACAGGGTCTCACTTTGTGGTTCAGGCTGGCCCTGAGCTCAGCCTCCAACTCACATCACAGCAATCCTCCTGCCTCTGCCTCCCGAGTGCTGGGATTACAGGCGTGAGCCACCACGCCCGGCACTGTGGTATGTGGTGTTGGTTGCTGCTGGGGTGAGTCTCCACGCCCAGTATTGTATGTGGTTTCCAGGGATCGAACCCAGGTCCTTGCACTTGCAAGACAGGCGTCAGAACCACTGAACTAACTCCCCGGCCACCTTTCGCCCTACTCCTCAGATGGGTACATGGTCATGGGAGTCCTCGGGCTCCTGTCTGTCTATCCTCCAGGGACTGGAGCAGACAGTGGGTGTGAGCTCACTCTCCCCAGGCGGCTGTGTGTCTGGGGGGCTCCTGCTCTGCTCTGCACACTGGTCTCATCCGTGGACTGAGTGCTTGTGAGAAAACCTGCTCATGCATGATCACACTTCACCTAATCATCCCGCTGATAAGTGACGAGCTTCAGATGCCCTCTGATACGACGATGTTTTCATTGATTTACCTTTTTGAGAAAAGCATCATTCTACACAGTACAGATGAACAAATAAGTAATTAAATCCAGGCTTTTTGGTATGTAATGCTGGACCATGTATGAAATATAGAATATAATACTTAAACTCGACTTGGAAGGACGTTTATGCAGGTATTGTACTGTAGCTGTAGAAGTGCAGACTGGTTAATGATCCTGCTTCCTACACCTGGAAATGTGTAAGTGCTGTGTCCGCGATGAGACAAATGAGCCGGAAGCCCTCAGACTCATCAGTACCCTCCTCTGGGATTGCCCGCAAGAAGCCCTATCATTCGTACAAGGCCCGGAATCTAGGGTGCTACAAGAAGGAGGTACTCAGCCCCACAAGCACAGGCCGAACGCACTCGGCAGGCCATGCTGATGTATTGCTTGCAGCTCTCGATGGACATGCATTTGCTGCTCACATTCCTTCCAGGCCTAAAGTTCCATGATTCTGCATTTATGTAACTTAACCTATGAAAATACCTCTCAGAAATCACATCAGCCACTCAGGAAATAAGACCACAAGGCCTGCCGTGTTGGCGCTTCTGCCTCTGTTTATTTTTCTAACTTTCCTCTTGATGAGCCTGAATAGGAGGGAGAGGTATAAAAATATTATCCTTATACTATCAGTTCTTATTTTTTGCAAGCTTGGAATTCATTTGGTTGAAAATCATTGGATTTAACCTGACTCTAGTTAGTTTATGTTGGACTAAGGCTGATAAGTAAAATAAAATGCTGGAAAGAAAACCTCTGAGAAGTTTCCAAACATTCTAAATTTTTATTTTCTCTTTTCTTGTTTGAGACATTTCCATAAACTGTGACTTGAGTTGGGTTGTTTTTTCTTTGTGGACCCAAAAATACAAATTCATGTATGTGTCTGATTTCATATTTTTAAAGTTCCAATTAACAACCAATTAAAGAATGGAAAATTGAACTTATTTAAGTGTATGACATCAGCTCCAACCAGAATTTATCCCGTCTACAAATCTTAAATGTAATCTATATTATCAAGGGCCAATGACATTTTTAATTAGTGGTTAAATTGTTGAAAATCATACTTAACTTTTGAACTGTCCTCATATCATTTATAATCATTCATGATAACAGAATAAAATCACTATAAGGTTTGGAAAAATTACATGTACTTTTGTATAGTTTATATGCAATGTATATAAATACACAAATTCTACAGAATGCAACCCACACATAATGTACATATTATATACATTAATAATGAGTCTATTTTATAAAAAGATATTTATAATATATTTGAAATATTATAATATACATGTATAATACATATATTCTTAGTATATATTTCCACATAAGTACTAAAGTAACCCATAGAGACTCTTACCAAATAACTTCTCAACATGTTTGAAAATAGTTTTCTGCATAAAAGTTTCATTTCAAAAACATAATTCTTGAATAATCACCAAAATTTAACCTCAGTATTCTTCATAGTCCTTGATAGGTTCAGTTATTTTAGAATTGAGAAACACCTTTAAGGTCTAGTCCACATAAATCTTTTTTTTTTCTTTTTTTTTTTTTTTTTGAGACAGGGTCTCACTTTGTAGTTCATGCTGGCCCTGAGCTCAGCCTCCAACTCACATCACATTAATCCTCCTGCCTCTGGCTCCCGAGTGCTGGGATTACAGGCGTGAGCCACCACGCCCGGCACTGTGGTAGGTGGTACTGGTTGCTGCTGGGCGTGAGTCTCCAAGCCCAGTATTGTTATGTGGCTACTGGGGGATGGAACCCAGGTCCTTGAGCTTACAAGACAGGCACTGGAACCACTGAGCTAAATCCCCAGCCCCACACATAAATCCTTCTTATATTTCACCCATTTCACTCAGAAGTCTCAGCGCTTTTCAGAGTGTCATGAAGATGTTTACACATTTCAGATTAATTGCAATTTAAATACACTATTAATATGTATGTGATGAAGAAAACAATGCTGTAAGATGATACAAGGCAATGTGACATTTTGCTGCTGTCAAATGTTTTAAACTCCACAAGTACACTTCTGAAACTTTCCACAGAATTTCTCAGGAGTAGAGGTTTCCATATTTTACTAGATGATGTGGACTTTCCCGATGGAACTTGCATCTGTAGTAAATGTAGCTGGACGGCTTACTGCTGGTCAGCCTCAGTGCTCTGCCTGTATGCTAGTTCCATTTCAGCTTTCGGTACTAACTTAGGAGCCTGAACACTCCTTCAAGAAACAGAGCTCTCCTCGGGAAAGGCGAGGCCGGATGTCGCGCCCAGCGTGGGAACTCCCCTGAGTCGTGACCGCAGCCTCATGTCTGTACCTCACCTGTGGGC
>PVIR01021340.1:0-29525 GCA_004026965.1 Petromus typicus
GAAACAACCCAAGTGTCCATCAACTGGAGACTGGATAAAAAAGCTGTGGTTCTTCTACAGAATGGAGTACTACTCTGCCATAAAAAATGATAAGTTTGAATCATTTCTACTTAAATGGACATACCTTGAGGATATCCTCATAAGTGAAATAAATAGGTCACAGATAGGTACATATCGCATCTTTTCTCTGGTATGAGAATATGAAGATGTAAATGAGTCCTAGCATTGTATGTTATATATTGTGAAATAGAAAATGCTCAATATAAAATAAGGTGAAAGGGGAAAATGTTGAGATTGTAACAAAAAAGTAAGGAAACAAATTTTATGTATATGGGGGGGTGGTAGGGTGGGTAGGGCTATGGGGAAAAATGAGAACTAAGTTGTGTCTTATACTGGTACAAATCCCCATTATGGAGTGCAATCATGATGTGTATATTTAATGTATCAATAAAGATAAAAAATTTTTTTAAAAATTATTCTTGAAAATCCTTTTATAAAGTTATCAGTTTGGGGCTCAACAACCTATATTTCAAATGTATCTGTTACTACCATCTTGAGTATGCTTCAGTTCTTCTCTTGGACATGAAATGAATAATTAGTTCAGCAATTAGGGGTCATTTTGTATGGAAAATTGCACACTAATACCATCTCAACAGGATCATAATCAATGTGAAACAAAAGGAGCTAATTCATGGCTTCCAATTTACCACCACAAAAGCACATATCATAGGATACATTATTGGTCTTAAATACATGACTTAAAGGAAAACATTCCTCTATTTGCTTGCAAAAGATACACCTTCAGTTGTTTCAGATTTCAAAGTAAAGGAATCCTACACTCAACAATTTGTAAAACATCAGTATTTTACATCTCTAATCTCACTGAAGTAGATTTAATTTCACCCATGTTTTTTCTTGTGTACTTTCTACATAGAAGCCATAGCTTTGAAGTATAATAGGAAAAATGATGTGACAATTATCATAAATGAGAATTTTTGAATGACTGGATCCTCATCTTGTTGTTACATCTTAAATAAATTTCTGTTCTTTTTTCAAATATTTATTGGGGTACTTTACCAGGTTCTACGCTTAAGGAGCTGCCTTGTTAACATTAATAACCTTGCCTAGTGTTTTCTTTCTCTTAATGAGCCTTTCATCATGTTCCCTATTGTGCAATCTCCCCAGGAGTGAATATTGAGCCTAATTTACTGTTTATATCTCTGAATCACGTCTGCCTCAGATATTCACAGTTTCACATGCAACTTCTTGTCAGACACATCCAGCTTTATGTTAGAAGCCAAACACTAAATGGGTGTCTGACGTTGGTTTGTTTGTTCAGACTACTGTCAAAAATATGCTAACAATAACTTATTTCTAATGATAGATTAAGAATCTTGGTTTTGTTCTCAATTTAAAGGACACGCCAGATCACATAACAAAGCATGTACATCGGAACAGTGTGGGAGGGAGGTCCACACTGATTGACTGGGATTGTCCAACTTAAGTACTGTGTTCACTGTTTAGTACTACTTTCACTCATTTATTTCCTATGCAGAACTGAAGATGGATCATCATTTCTAAATATGGAATGCAACATTAAATTTAGAATGCAGAATTAAAAGAAAATGACAAAAAAGAATAGCTAAGTCAGCCCTCTCATTAACTGAAATTAAACACTATCTGAAAAGAAATTTAGAAAATTTTAATGGCATATATTCAGAAACATACAAGAGAACACGTAAATGACAATCACTATAGTATTTAAAGATTTAGCTGAATCTAAAAGATATGCTGAAGTTAAATCTTTTCCTGTGAGTTCAGAATGTATAGCATGCCATGTATAGCTCATGTAGATAAATATACTTAAAAATGCTTAAGTAGCATAGAACTTAATATAATGGTAAATTTTCACTGAAAAGTTACTGTAAGGTGCATTACACTCATTTGTGCTTTGTAATTTTTAGGGTAGTTCCTGGTAAAAATAAACTGTTTTATACTGTAATTTAATGAAAAATATATTTAACATGTTGTGACATAGAATACACAGAATTATTTATTTTATACATTCCTCCTAAACAGCTCAATAAGTTGATCATTATCCAACAATTAAATAGATAAAAGTTATATAGCTAACAAAATATGCTGTGTTTCTCCAATCTGCAGAGATGGTTAAATGTTGAGGGAGATATTGAAAAGGATGCATCTACTGTCAGGATTCTATTCACCAGACTATTTTTAATTGATTATTTTATTGTTCTCTCCTTGCTTCTTCAGGACTATATACTGTCTTTCCAGAAGATCTATATGATATTTTTAGTCCCTGAAAAATATACCTGTGCATTTAAAAATACTTTCTTAATATTAACGATTTCAAATCACCGGTTTATTTATTTAGCTATTTCCTATCTCTCTAGACCCTACACAATAAAAATATCAAATAGTATCCACACAAAACAATTTTAGAAAAAGTATATTATCAACAACAACCATTTTTGAGCTCAGGAGATTAACTTAAGGCAGACTAAATGAAGAAATGTAACCTTCAAAAGCTTCTAGAAATTTGTAGAAGAATAGTTAGAAACCTGTAGCTCTACTGTCTCAGTCCCTCTCCCCACCTTTAACCTCAGTTTTCATTAAAATAACTACTTTACCCAGTGGGTGTAAATTCACAGGTAACATCATTGTACCATGAATGGAATACACAGGGTATGCAGTATATCAATTCTAATGAGGTAAAATTAAATGGGGTTTGGAAAAAATTATAGCTTTTTTATCAGAGGAAAATCTAAAAATCTGTCACATCTCAATAAATTAGGAGAAGAAGGAGAAATGAAGACAAATCAAAAGAAGGAAAAAGTGAAAAAAAAATAGGGATACAAAATCACAGAGAATTCAAAGTAAAGTATTATTCTTTGGAAAATTAGAAACCTTTATCTAGGGGTATTCAAATGGGAGAAAAAATACAGATCACTAAATTTAGGAAGGCAAGTGCATATATGAGAGTGATAGATATGAGAAAATATCAGGAATAAATGTATGCCAACAACTTACAATATTAAATGTATAAATCCATAAAAAGAACACTAACAAAGTTTACTAAGAAAGAAATACATAACCTCAATAGCTGTGGACACTTAAAATAATATAAAGTTTACTTGAAAAAAAATCATTTAAAAAATCCCAAAGCTAAACAGCTTTATTGGAAGAAATTTGTCAAATACTTAATGATACTAATGTTACTCAAATTCTTCTAGGAAATTTAAAAAATAAGATTGTTTCCCAGCTGAATCTATAAAAACATTGTTATTCTCATATGAAGCTATATAATTCCTCAAATTTTGGGGAAATTAAATTACTCTTCATATATTCAAATTTTAGAAATCACAGAGGATAGGTATTATTGTATTGAGATAGAACTGGTAAAGAAAATGTAGTATGCTGTTTAATTTAGTAAAAAAAAAAAACCCAAAAAACAAAAGAAAACTACACACCAGAAGTTCCCAGGTACTCAAGATGAAAGAAATCTTAAAACTGTGTTTACACAATTAAATCAAACAATAATTAAAAGGCAAAGATGTGATCCAGTGAGAATATATTAAAGTTGGCTTAACATTTTAAAGGTAATAAAAAATATCATACTAATAAAGTAAAGAGCAAAAGCAAACTATATTAAGTCATAGATAGGACATTTAACAATATCTAATATTTACTATGATAAAACTCTTTGCTAAGAGGCCAACATGATAAAGAGCAGCTACGAAACAGGCCAAGCTAATGTTGTTGAAACAGCTAGCACTTTGCTCCTCACATTATAGTAACCAATATGAAATCATGCTTTCAGCAGCTGTATTCTTTACTGAAAGAAAGACTCACTAGGCCAATAAAAAGAAATAAAAGGTATCAAAAGTGGAAAGCAAGAATTAAAATTACTTTATTGACAGACAATCTATAGTTTCTTGACTTTGTATTTTAGTGAGGTTGAGTGGGGGCAAAATCAACAGAAAGATAATTCATTTTCTATATCCTAGAGTAATTCAAAATTTAAACTAAAAATTTCATTTATAATAACACTGGAAAACTATAAACTTCCTAGTGAAAAATCTGATAAAGATGAATGCTAGCTAAGCAATGAAGACTAAAAATATTTCTGAGAGAAACTGAAGACATTAAAAAGGTTGGAGAGATAAACCATGTTCATGGACCTCAAGGCTGAGTAATGATATGCTCATTTTTCCAGATTTTGTTACAGAAACAATGCAATTTTCAGTTATAGACATATTAAAATTCTGTAAGTTGGAACCAGAGATGTAGTTCATGCCACCATGCCTGACTGGCAAGTACAAGGCACTATGCCTTACTGGCAGGCTTAAGATTTTGAGTTCCATGCACAGTAACAGAACGAAAAATAAAAATAAATCTTCCAAAAGAGGACATATGGATTGCACACAAGTGTATAACAATAGTCAGCACAGTTAGTAATTGGTAAATGCAAATTGAGATTAAAATGAGCATTTTCGCTTCATCTGTTACAGTGTCTACAGTGGTAAAGACTGTCTTGATCAAGGTGTTCTCCTTACACTCTTATTGTGAACATGACATGATAAAACTACAGAAAATCATATTTCAGTTTCATAAAATGTTTATACTGTTTGAATGATACCGACATGCCACTAGAAAATGTTACAAAAAGAGAGGAAGCTTGTGTCAATATTAAGCTTGTTCATAAACATTCAAGGCAGCTTTGCTATGGTACAAGATCGGAAACTTTGATGACAGCAAGTGTGTGTTAACTATTGACATGAGCGTCGATTTCACTATCAGTAAAAGAGAATGAACTGTTTGAGTACACAGTGGACAGTCACACCGACGAAGAATAAAATATGTTATACAGTGGGAAAGAAGTCAGAACACTTTATGATTTAATTTACATAAAAATTCTAGCAAATGCTTCGTAATCTGTAGTGAATGACATCAGTATGGGGACAGAAGAAAGAAGGGGGCAGCGGGAAGATGAAGATTATGCTGCTCACCCCAAAATTCTCTTCGTGCAATCCATCTTCCGTCACACTCTGGATGCACTACAGCTCTAAATTGGAATATTCAGGACCTAACCACAGTTAACACAGAACTACAGAGCTGATGAGATGAAGGGCTGAGATTTATTGGTAAAGAAAGGGCTCCAGAAAAGTGCTTTGCTGCCAAGAATTATCGCAAGAGATGTGGGTTTTCCCTTTCACACCTTAGCTGTGCCTGCACTTGGTGGAACCACCCCCATATGGCTGTAACCCATTTACTCCATGTTTTACATAATGTTATCTTAACACAGGAGACCTTGTGAAATATACAGGTCCCTACCCTACATACTTAAACTTCTGTTTTATTTGTCACTCATTGTCTCAGTTAACTTTTCCTCAATCTTTTGACCTATCAATCTAGGCTGTGCGTTTATCTATGTGTCTCTTTGTTTGTGTATATAAGGAGATATTGCTACAGATATTTTCTGCCTGAGGATACCAAAATTATGTTTACATGATAAAAATATAAATGATGATAAAGATGGTTCCTCCCATAACGAAGCCCTCTGTGTGTAAAGGCAGCACACAAACATATCACTATCACACAATACACTATTTGATATCATTTCAACAACCCTTGCAAGTCTTCTGAAGTATGGTAATTATTATCTGAGTTATAACAACTCTATTTTGCTAAACAAGCATTCTGCCACTTAGCAGTACTCCAGCTCTTTTATTTTATTATTATTTTTTAATTTTGAGGTAGAATTTCTCTATGTTGCTAGGCTAATACTTGCAGTCCTCCTGCCTTAGCCTTCTTAGTGGCTCTGATTACAAGTTTTTGCTGTCACAACATCTTATTTTTGTAATGATTTGTAAGAAAGTTGCTTTCTCAGGAGTGAATTAAAATGGAAGCATTGCTATTTTAGGGAGAACCTTCCTTTATATCACACAGAATGTCAGTAAATTTTAGCACTAAGTATTGTAAAACTGACCTGAATGACAACAAATGCTTTATCCCTAGATTAGGTAACTCTATGATTTGTTATCAACATTTTGTGCACTGCATACATAAAAATCTGGAACAAAAAGTATATTTTCTTCAATTTAAAATTAAAAAGATATTTATATCTTCCTAGATCAAATGAAAACCAACTTTCAGTCTCATAATGATAATACGTTGTTTGAAATGAACACACAAAACACACACACACACACACACACACACGTTCACACGCACACGCACACACACAAAAATGGTATTTTGTGATCATCGCACCTCAGATAAACTTCATTGGCTATGATAGCACCACTGTGCAAAGCTTTTAATTGATTCTGGGCCAAGACTGGGAAATCAATCCATCTGAAAGGATCGAGACACTGAGCAGTGAGCAGCTGCTTTCAGGACCCCTCTGTGGCATGAGGACAGCAACGTGGGCAGGATTAAGTTCCAGGGTCACAAAGTTCGCTGTTCTCAGGTCTAATTGGCTTACTCAAGTAATACTCCCTGGTTTAGACAAGTCTTTGGTGAGTCTCTTTGTCAATCCAAAGTTGAGTGTAAACATTTTCCTGTTGTTCTTGTTACTGTTGCTTTTATGGGGAAGCAACTTTTGAAAATTATTATCCTCTTTCCTTTTTGATTCCTTGGCAGAAATGGATTTTAGGCTCCCTTTCAATTCCTCAGCTCTCTGTAGGATGTTTTAAGACAACAAATCCCTTTTCTTGAGCTGTCTCATGGAATATTTATATTTTATATTTGGTTTGGTTTTGTTTTTTTTTTCACTGTTGAACTTTTATTTAATTTTTTTGAATTCCCATTTTTTGGATGTGTCATGTGTCTTGTTTCTCTCACAATTTGTGATCCTGTATTAGAAAGAAAAATCTAAAATAGTTTTGTATTTTGCTCTAAACTCTTGATGATAGCTTTCCTTATCAGGGTCTATCTCCTTATAGGGTTTACAGCAAATTTCTGCTGTGAGTGCTTTCACCTGCAGTCTCATTTACTCTGGACTCTAAGAGAGTCCCCCACAAAGCTCACCCTTAATGTTGGCCTCTTCTGGCCACCATAGCTTCCTCCAGCTGTTCTTACGATTTTTTGTGTCTTAATTTCTCAGGATGGGGAAAGGTGTGCTACAAATGCCACATTAGGTCTCACAGGAAGCAGAGGTCCTCTGACCCAAAGTATGTTGGTCTGAGTCTTTGTTTTGGTCTTTTGTTTTCTTTTTAATACCAAAAACATTAGAAACAGGAAGAACTTTTACAATGTGCATCTTTTCATAACATGTACGTGTTTGAACATTTGCATTCATTGCTTAATCATATGCATATGTATTAGACATAAGCATGCAAATATTCATCTATATCTAACTTTCAGAAATCTACAGGCAAATCAAGTTAGCAAAAGTCTGAGATGAAAGCAACCTAGTGTGGTTCAAGGCAAAAGTGCTGCCTGCATGCTAACTCTGGCTCACAAGCTGGATTACACATTTTTATTTCAATTCCTTATAGTGATTCATATTTTATTAATCAGGGAATATACCCTAGTCTCTTAATGCAACATACTTTATAAGTGAGTTTTCCTGTTATGCATAAACATGCATGTTGAACTATAAATTAGGCTGTATTTCTAAAAGTCTTCCTTTATGCAGTAGAAAATACTAATGGGGGAAACTTATTCTCTCTTATTCTCAGAGTGTCCCCAAAGGTGCATGGGTTGACAACCGAGGGCTCGGGTGGTGGTGATGGAGGTAGAATGAACCTCTAAGGGACTGGGCTCTGGTGGGGAGAGTTGTAAAGTCATTGGGAGCACTGCCCTCTGAAAGGAGTCACTTGTCATTCTGGGTCTTTGGTCCATTCTTTTGAGAGCATTGTTGTAAAAACAGCAAACCTGACCCCTGAATCTCTCTCCGGCTCTCCAAATTGTCATGTCATCTCTCCATTTTAAACTTGCTCCTGCCGTGCAGTAGCCACCATAGCATCATGTGATCAAGGGGTGTTCAGGTTTCAAGTTTAGCCAGATAAACATGTTTATATATTATCCCGCCCTACATATTTTGCTGTAGTAATGGAAATGAGCTAATACATGCAATAATGTACATCTGTGTTGATTTTATATATGTATATGTAGTCAACATCTGTATGGATATTACATGTATGGATATTATATGTGTGGATATTATATATGTGCATTTTGTTGGTATTGGCTGAGTGTAGTGGCACACACATATAAATCCAAGCATTCTGGGAAGCTGAGGCAGAAAGATCAAAAGTCTCAGCCCAGCCTGGGCAATTAGGTGAACTAGCAGGACTTTACCTAAAAAAAAAAAGGCATGTAGTGAAGGAGAGGTCCATGTTTGGCTTAGGTATGCTGCAGGTAGGTCCAGTAATACACTATGGGACACAGATAGACATGAGACTATCCACCTCCATGAGTAGAAACCAGATTTAAATGTTAACTGAAACCTATCCAGTCCCTGCTCAATGTTATGATTCTGCAGCCCTTGACCAAAATGAACAGTACCAAGCAAACAGGTCCTGTGCAGAGGCAGATTACAAGACCAATCATATGATACTATGTTAACACACCAATCAGTAACGGCCAACTCTGTAGCATGCCTCTATCCCTGCCCCCTTTACCATCTCTGTATAAAGCCATTGCTAACAGTAAGGAAGTGGAAGCGTTCCTTCAAAACCTTCTCTGCTGTCTGCGTGATGACTCTGCACCTTACTCCATCAGCCCTAGCCAAAACCCATTTTTTCAACAACCTTGACACTGACTACAATGTAGTTCAGTGTAAAAGTCATGGGTTCAATATCCTGTACTGCAAAAAATTTTCAAAAACATTTTGATATTTATTCTTTATACAATTTTCATTCAGACTCTCATTGGTCTCACTCAGCATTACTCTAAGCCTAGATAAAGACAAAAGAAGTGACACTTTTAGAATGACTATATCATGTTGAAGTAAGTTAGTGTGATGAATGGTGACTGAAGTGTCACTCAGGAGAAAAAGCTACTCATTTATCCCAGGTATGTGACTTCAACCTTACTTGACTTTCAAATAAAGAAACAACTTAGCTTATGTCTTATGAATGCCTATATTAAAGAAAAATGAAACAATGCAAATCAATCATAGAGACCCACAACTCTTAAACTATAAATACTTAAAGTTATCTTAGGGACTTTCCAATAAGATAGACCAAATAATAGGACAGACCAAACTATGGGCAAACAAAAGCAATAAGCAATTAAATTATTTCATTTAATAAGCATTAAAAGCAATAAAATTATTTCATTTTCCTTCTACATTTTTCCCACAAATAACCTGCCTTCACCTTCATGATTGGAACATTGTGCTTCAGGTTTTTCTTTAACAGTATGAAGTGTTAAAATATGATTGTCATTGTAAGGAAAGAATAGCTGTGGAATTGTCAAGGATACAGAAACTTCACAATAAGGTAAATTATACCAATTATTAATATTTCTCATGTTGATCTTAGAGCAAAGAAGGGTATGACATGGATCTTAGAGACATTGTTAAACAGGCATTCATCACTTATTTTTGGCAACAGTTCACAAAGCTCATAATTTCTATTTTTATGTATCTAACAATAAAACAGCTGTGTCTACTGATGGGCATTACAAACTTCACCATGGCCAATACTTTCTTCTCTTTGAATATTATCTCATTACCCACATTTTTTTTCTTTGCTGGAGTTCTACAAAATCATTACATAGTAGTTCCAAATGTCCTCTGTGTACTATTTGAGTTAGAGTCACCTGGGAAAAGATCGAAGCTGTATGCAGCTGCCCATGTATCTTCATACGTCTCCCAGATTGGGGGCTCTGGGCTACACCTCTGACAGTCTTGAAACTGTAAATAGACCCTAAAATATAACCACAGCTTGCCTCTGTTTCAAATACTGTCTAAGCTCAGGGATGTTGATCCCAAGCAGAAAAGATGGTATTCTAAGTGGTAAAAAGGAAGGAGACAGACTGAATTCTGCAACGTTGAGATTTTCTCATGAACACGTTTGTCAATTGCACATGCGTTTTTGAGTGTTTTGGTTAGTGTGAGCTAGCAACATCATTAGTAACATAAATTCTAGAAAATGTAAATTCTGTATTCCAGAGAACAAATTCAAAACATTTAGCATCACTACTGATAATAGTATATATTGAAGACATGCATATGTTTATCATTTAGTCCTGAAAAGCAGGCTTAAAAGATAGTTTCTCTTATACACATGCTTCAGATAAGGAAACTGGAGTATAGATTAAAAGGTAACCTCCTTTTGAAAAATTGTTGAGGATTTTAAAATGTGAATGATAGAAATAGATTTAAAATTGTATAGCTTTTATAAAAGTCATTTTAGAAATACAGACATTGAGTAAGATTGCAAATCAATACTATTGTCAAAAGAAACTTATCTTTTGATACTTATCTTTTATAAAACTATGTGTTCTAATATTATATATTAAGTTATATCTGAATTGAAATAGTATCTATACATAGTAAATTTCTCTCGAACTTTGAAGTTGACTTAAAATACATATATCATAAATTAATGTATATCAGAACTATCAAATAAAAACTGCTTTCCAAATTCTTAAATATTTTATACAAATAAATATAACCATCCTTCAAAACACACCTTTCACCTTAGTTTACTTTCATAAATGTGAAAGCTTCCTCTTTGATCAGGTAAGAGAAGCAGATACAGCAGCAACCAATTTCTTTAATTTATATTTTTCTTTGAAGATGGTACATGATATTTCTAATTCTTCATAAAGTTTAAATAACTCAAGATTATCACAAGATACAATTCAAAAAATACCTTACTAGATTGTCCAAGCACTTACCTGCTGGTTTACAGGAAAGTTTCTGTTGATTTTTTTAATCTGAAATGATAAGTAAATGAGGAAGTCAGAATTTAAAAAAAGGTAATGGAAGAACCCTATGTTTTTATAAGGCTCTCTCTTCAGTGAGTTGATATATAATAATAACATGTTGATATTCTGAAATGATTGCATGTAGAACACTACTCACTTAATTGGCTCCTACAGCTATCCTAAATATCATGCAGAAACATTTTGAAGATGTCTTTGTGAGGAATCTGCCTGTTTTCTTATAATGCTACATGATTTTCAAGAATGCGAAGCACAACTGTCTATAGTTTTGTTTTACAATTTTTGACTAGATGATATCCAATTTGTTTGTTTGTTTCCAGTACCAGTGATGGAACTCAGGACCTTGCACTTGCCAGGCAACCCTGCTACTAAGCTAAATTCCCAGTCAATACCCAATTAATATTACCATTCAAGAAAATGGAGGACATGGAATAGTCTAACAATTAAGGTAAAGTCTATATTTTGGAATAATTTTAGTGAGGACCCCAAGCCGAATGTAATGTTTATTTAAGGCAACTCAATGACTGGCCTTTTATAGGAATTTAAAATAAATCTTTAAAGTAACCATTTCTTCTGTAAGCATCTCACAGAAACAAACTTAAAAACAAAATTAAAATGAATAGTATGTGATCTTGCAGTCAAATGAATAGATAAGTGATCTCGGAAGTCGAAAGGTTACTGCCCTATAATGCTTTTCCTAACTATAACAAATTATTATGTCTCATTTGTTTATAAAGAAAGGGAATGAAAACTTAATATGGTAAAAAAAATAGCAGACTGAACACAGAATACTTTCTCTTATACATTATTTTGAGGATTTGTTTTCTTTTCCTTTTAATTCCCTTTTTTTCCTTGTAAATGTGAAATAACAGGCAATCTCATGTATACAGGGTACAAATTTGGAAAATAATCAAATGGCTCCTCTATGAGTACAGACTTATGTGCAAGATATTTGCCCTTTTAAAATGTAAATTTAAAGACCCAATACAATGGGCAATTCATCTTATACCATGAAGCTGAGTAAAAATATTTAGGTAAAATTGAGGCAGTATTTTAAAATTACTACCTATAGAGTAAGTTTATTTAGTATCAGAACTTTTTTTTCTGTTTATGGTGCTACTGGAGGTTGAACTAAGTGCCTTTACCTCTATATCCCCAACATTTTAAAATTTATACTATAATCTCTATTACTCTGGACTCAGTTTGAACTTTCTCTTCCTCCCACCTGAACTATCCAGAGTGATGCGATTATCAGCATGCACCACCATGTTCAGACTAGATATTTGCTTTGTGCTTTTTTCCCCATGTTTAAAATTGTGTTGGTGAATCATTTATACTTAAATGGACATACCTTGAGGATATCCTCATAAGTGAAATAAATAGGGCACAGATAGGTACATATCGCATCTTTTCTCTGGTATGAGAAAATAAAGATGTAAATGAGTCCTAGAATTGTATGTTATATATTGTGAAATAGAAAATGCTCAAAGTAAAATAGGGTGAAGGGGGAAAAGTGATGAAATTGTAACAAAAAAGTAAGGAAACAAATTTTATGTATTTGGGGGGGTGGTAGGGTGGGTAGGGCTATGGGAAAAAATGAGGATTAAGTTGTGTCTTATACTGGTATAAATCCCCATTATGGAGTGCAATCATTATATATATATATATATATATATATATATATATATATATATATATATATATATGTAATGTACCAATAAAGATTAAAAAATTTAAAAAATATTGTGTTGGTGGCAAAATAATCTACTCTTGACTTCCTGTGATAATGAAACTATAAGTGCTGGTAACCAAACTACTATGGCAGTGGAAGACGGTGGCAACACTGCAGTTCCTGCTTTTCATAGTGTAAGAAATGGGGAGCCCCGAGGCCTTCACTTTGGCAGCAAGGGAAATACATGTTTTAAATTCATACACTCAAATCCATTTAAAGATAAATCTAATATTTCCTATCCCAAGTGGAGCAAAACAATATAGACTATTCCATTCACCATACTAAGATCTTACTATAAAATAATTAAGAAAAAACTTTAAATCTCATATCTCAAAATTTCTCAACCATCCCAACATTTTTACCTACACATACTGCTTAAGTATTCTTTGGAAAATGCACTCCAATTAAAACCAGAATGTAATAAATGTTGAATTATTTTACCATGGTAACCAATAATAAATGTATCCAAAATACAATAGTGTACCTTCATTAAAAGATATCCTAGCATTGTATGTTATATATTGTGAAATAGAAAATGCTCAGTGTAAATAGGGTGCAGGGGGAAAATGTTGAGATTGTAACAAAAAAGTAAGGAAACAAATTTTATGTATATGGGGGGGGTGGTAGGGTGGATAGGGCTATGGGAAAAAATGAGAATTAAGTTGTGTCTTATACTGGTACAAATCCTCATTATGGAGTGCAATCATGATGTGTATATTTAATGTACCAATAAAGAAAATTTTTTAAAAAAGACATTCTTTGATAAAAAATTATCTTATAAAATGTTACCGGTTAAAAACAACGTTTAAGTTGTAGATTCTATATATTCATCCACAAGAAATTCTGCATACTGTTGTACTTACACATCTTAAACAGGAATAAAATTTATTTTTATATTTTATGTGAATATCCCTTGAAACAAAGATAGTTTTTTTAAAAATATAAACAATTTTATTTTTAGCTTAGGGATAATACTATTTTTTTCTGCTTCGTTTTTCTCAATTTTTGAAATATACATTTAAATATAAATATTTCAGCTAATTTTTATAACAAATAATTCAATTAGGGCAATTTTTATTTTACTAGTAAGACTTTCTTGTAGAGATTTTAATAGTCTAAAATTTCATGAAGGCAAAGCCTAAAATATAACTGTTTTTAAGGATAAATGTTTGCTTTATCTCTTCTCTACCTGTATTTGAAATCACTCAGGACATTTCAAAACCCTCTAACACCCCTCGGGCCTTCTAATGTGGGTGTGAACACACAGAGATATTACTCAGCCAACCATGGGATATATCCCTTTTAGTACACTGTAAATGGAAAACACATTTAATACAACTAATCAAACAAACTTCAACAGTACAATCTAGATTATTTCATGAAGTATTTCTGGTCCTCAAATGTGTTTCTACTAAATGTATTTTACTTTTGCATCATGGAAAATTTTTTAAATGTTAAAATCATTGTTAATGATTATGTATCTAGCATTTACCAATTAGACAAAGTTTAATTTTTTTTTTTTTGAGTTTACAATTGTATCTAGGGAAACCAAAAAAGTGTAAGAACTATTGGTGTAGAAGGCACTGGTGATAATTGTTAACAAATACTTATTTTATACACAAAATTAATATCAATAGGATATTAAATTTAAGTAGAAAGATATATTGGAAATATTTATTAATTTCAATTTTTAACATAAGCCATTATTCATTCAACTGTTCTAGTACGGGATTATTTACACATAGGAAAGATTAAGCTGCAATTAATAGAAATAATACCTCAGGGCATGAAAACCTCTTTTTCTGAACAATTTAGTTCTGAACAAACACCTTTTGCAAAAGTTCACTTCCATTCACTAACTTGGGATCAAATGACAAGACAGTAGTCATCTTCCCTGCATCAACATGAACATGGCTATTGTCCCCAGAATCTTGGAACAAATTAAGTTTGTAAATTGAGTACCACTGTGTGTTCTTAATGATAATATTTATTCAGAAAACAAAATTTCAAAAAATGCTACTTTAAGCAATAGAAATTATCAGATCATTGCATTATTTGAGGATTGTTCTTCAAATATGAAAAATGAAAAATTTCCCAATGTAATTTATGTTAAACTTCTTGGAAACTAATGCTATTTGTGTTTTGTTGAGATTAACACTTGTTAAAGTAGCTGAGAAATTAATATAATGTTTAGCAAAAGAAGGGCACTGTCTGAACACGAGGCCTACAGAGATTAAAGCATGTAATGGAAGTTCACACAAGAAAACCAGTAGCACATGGAGTGTGATTACTTAAACTATTAATCTTCCACCTATAAAAGCAACAGAATGATGTAGACTTTCCTTAACACATCATTCTACAGGAATAGCAAGTAATATGAAGTAATATCAAAAAAGACACACTGAGATGAATAAAAGACATGTTAACACTTTCGGTACAGAATAGAAAATAAGCCCAGAGATTATATCTTCTTCTCTGCTTGTTTTCTTGGAAGGTTATTTCTCACTACCTAGTCATGCAGACCCAGTACGGTTTCCTTATTCTAGAATAAAAATTAAAGTTTGCATGTTTAAAAATGTCTCTCCAACCCAGAGGCTATGCCCGCCTTTGGAAATTCTTCTTTCTCCAAAATGGAGTCCTAGCTTCAGATACTGAGAACGTTTCCTGTTACAAGCATGCGGGGTTCGCTGGAGAGATTTGAGGTGAACAGCTACTGAACTAAGAATCTACTTGGACCAATGGCCTTTAAGCAGCATTGACAGAGGAGCTTTCACACCAGGTCAGACTTACAGAGCTGAAGCAGCATCTATATTATTAAAATAACCCATTATTATCTCTCTCAGGCAAACGAATAAACTATATTTGTACTACAAGATTAATTTTAACACTTCATATTTGTTACATTTAAGTTTAGACCAAGAGGGTACCATTTTACAGTTGAGTGCTAGGAAGCCACACTGTCTTCATTTTCAGGAACTAGCTCTCACTCTCTCTCTCTCTGTCATCATTTTGAATATGAGAACCTGTCATAGATCTGCTTTATTCTTGGGCCTAACATGTTTAAATGTTCGTAGTTACCAGCAACAGTAGTCCATATCTTAGCCACCTTGTAGTTACCGAGACACAACACTTAACTGACAATTTAAAGTTTACTTTGATATTCCATTTTAGTCCATAGTAGGCCAAAAGCAGTGTTGGGAGGGTCTGACACAAGGAAACCTACGTCTCAGACAGAAACAGAGAGAGGAAGTGCCGGAAGAGAGCTGTGCCCCTGTAGGCTCAGCCTCCGGTGACTTGAATCCTTCATTAAGACCCTGTCTCCCAGCAAGCAGTTCCATGGCACCCCTACTCCAATCACTTTCCAGTCATGAAGCTCTGGGGCCCATGTTAGATCTCAACAGTAACAGCTCATCTTGGAGAGTATGTCTCTTTCTTTTATTCTTCATTATTATTATCATTATTGTCTTTTTTATAGACAGACTTGCTGATAGCTCAGCCTGGCTTTGAACTTGCTATGCAATCTAAGGTGGCCTCCAACTCATGGTAGTCTTCTCACCTCCATCTCTCAAGTGCTGGCATTACAGGCATGTGTTACCATATCTGGCTTTTAGTCTACTACTTATAATAAAAGTAATTACCTTGACACCTATATGGCTCTTTTTATTTAAACACTTTTGAAGACAGACTCTATATTTTTATTCCTGTAACTTCCCATTCCCTTGGCACTTGGGATGCCTTCTTAAACACACATTACATAACTAGCAAATAATATAAGACTATATATTTTTCACCCTCATAAAATAATTTTCTCAAATATAAATTCTTCTCTCAAGAAAGAACCATCCCATATAGCTTTAAATACAATATGACACATTTTAATTATATATTGCTAGAGAAAAATAACAGGACTACATAGTATTGACTTAAGTCAAGAACAGGAAGTGCATTTTATGCATATGTAAAAGAGTAAGAAGGTATAATTTAATTATTTCAGATAGCCCTCTTAATCTCATCATAAAAAATGTAAATTATCCTTATGCCTATATTTATAAGTAAAGGATTTACAGAAATAAGTGAAGAAGAATGAAAAAAATATTCTAGGCAAGTAGATTTGACATCTTCAAACAAGAGTGTAGAATTATAATCCCTTTGCTAGTTTAAGAGAAGCTATTTACTTCAAAGGTATCATTTCAAAATGTTTAACCTCTTTAAATCACAAATCTTTCCAAATGTGAGGAAACTTCTGTGACCTCTAAACAGGAAAAGAAAGAAATAAAAGAAAATATTCAGCATTTTGCTTGTATTTCAAAAGGGCTTTGAGCCACTTTGAAATTTTATAAAGTAGATTTAGTAAACAAGAAAATATCATAACTCTATAAACAAATAGGATTTGACAAGTTTTCGTCAAACAGTGAAATCTATTAAGAATGTCCACCTCTGAGGAAATGACCACAGCATAAAAGAACTTAATTTGTGAGAAAAGTGTCAGAATGCTTTCCATTCCAAAGAATTTTTGAGGTCAGAGTTATTTACAAATTTATGAAATGCTTTAATGACTGCTGTGTTTTTCGAAAGAAGATATCTAGACTCAAGTTACAGTGACCTACAAGAAAGAAACAAAATACAATCAGTATTAATTTCTTACTTTTCCTGAGCATAATAAACTTTATATGAAGAAAATGGAATAATTAAATATTTTAAAGGCACATCTCAACTTTGTGCTATTGCTCCAATCATGGTAATTCAATCTTCACCTTACTGGATAATTCTTATAATTATTTTTGATGCCTTAGGACATCACAAGCCCTTGGCCAGTTGAAATTCTGTTTTATCTTTTATTTCCCAAAATGTGTTTAAGTGTGTGAATGTCATAAAACATATAAATAGAACATTAAAAGGATACTTTGTTTGATAGTTATTTAAAATTGCGATCATTAAAAATTTATACTCAGGGCCAGGATATAATTCAGTGGCACTGCACCTGCCTGGCAAACACAAAGTCCTGAGTTGGATCTCTGGTACTGAAAAAAAAAAAAATAGGAAAAGAAATTGCTATTCAAATTAACTGGCAAAGAGAAACAAAACTTTAAAGGCTAAGTATTTCTCCCTTGGAGACCACAGCTTCTCCAAACATCCTCAGGTTTGCGCCTAAAGGACCACCGTCACCTTCCCTGCCCCGATTCAAGGACAGAATTTGCACATGCTGGTATCAGGAGGTCAAAGTCCACCTTTGTTTTCACAGGAGGAGTTGAAATAAGTCTGAGCATATCTCCTGTCTCCTTCTATTCCCTGAAACACTCTGAGAGTTGAGATGGTGATTTCAGTGACAAAGTCCTTCCATCTCCTTGGCACTAGATTTGAATAAATCTTTTTATCAGACCCTCATCAGGCAGAAGAGAAAAAGCTAACCAGAGAACACAGTTATACATCTTGCAAGCCACAAAAGAGAACTAAAAGCCAAGGTTTGGGTTTGCAATAAATAGTCAGCCCCATACAACAACACTTGCAAGTCCAGATGACCCTAGAGACCACCAACTTCTTCAGCGCAGAACAAAAGACTTCCTTCATTCCAGGAAAAAAATGTTGCACTGCTCTCTGCATTATCCAAGCTCCCTTATGAAGTTTACCCTCACCAGGCCCTAGGAGTCAATGGTCTTGTCATTCTTGACTGGAAATAAAACCTCTTTAGTTGTTTTGTTTTTTCCTGCTCTGGTGATCTCAATTGTGCCTCAGTTTATCCTATCATATTTTTTTTTCCTTTTTACTGAAATAAATGTTCTCCTTTGATTGAGAAAACAAAACCTAACATACTGATTATAGTATTATATTTACTGTACTAGAGACCACCAGATTTTGTTTTGAAAAATAAATATGTAGCACTTCATTTCTACTGTTTTTCAGAAGTCATACTGGACCATTTCTTTCTTTACGCAAATTTGTAGTTGCTCATGGTGTCTCACCATGAGATAAATTGAATAATTTTACACTGAAAATAAAAAGGAGTTACATGAAAAATAATTTCAGAAAAGCAAATAAGACAAGCTAAAGAAATGAATTTTTTAAAATTTCCGTATTTTAAAAGAAAATTTGGGTTTCTTGTTTAACACCCTAGGCTTTGAGGTAACAATAACAGTGTGAACTGCTACTTCATTGTAATGTATTTTTGTCTCATTTTCTTTCTCTTGATCATTTAACATCCATTAGCAGTAATACTGACAGAGGAAACACATTTGTGGAAAGATTTTTTTAAGAGTTCTAGCCTGCCTCTTAGGAAAGTTCCTGTAGTTGACCTCCTCTCATCTTCTTTAAGCCTAATAGTCTTTGCTACCTTCACTTCTGAGCAATACGTGTTCTCTGGTTATATTTAAGGTCTTGGTGACCCAGACAAGCTCAAGTTTACTAAAATCTGGCTTCTTCAATTAGCTCAGAACCTTTTCTCAGGATTGACAGTTTTGTTATACTTGTTTCATGATTGTATGCAAATAAGGTGTAATTTTGTAGACTTAACCAATGAAACTTGTAATTTCATGTGCTATACTAGCTGATGAGACCTGTAAGCTTGTCACCAATAGAGTTTCTGGCCCCATATGTAACTAAAAGATCAAAACTTTTCAACCAAAAAGATGATGATAAATGCTCAATTCCTGTAACCCTACCTCTTCCAGAGAATACAAACAGTCCTACAAAGTGAACCAGTCAGTAGCTGCAGACTGGCCCAACTGCATTAGAATAGACCTGCAACCTTTGCCTCAGAAACTTCTGACTGTGTGTTCCATTCTTCCAGACTAGGTGTGTTGAGTTCTAACACATGTGCTATGTATACTAGGACAATTTTCCACTACAGTATAAATAGTAAAGTTGGAGCTATGAGACCATTCCTGTCACTCAGATGAACATAGATGATACCTCAGGGCCAACTCTCTGACTTTTATTCCAAAGCTTACTACATAAAGACAGAGATAAGAAACACAAAGGCCCCCAACCTATCTTAGAAGATTTTAAAGGCACAAGTCAAGGTGCGTGCATGTTACATTTTCCTGCTTGACCTAGAGTAACCTTTTTTCATTCAGAGTTCGTGAAAGTTTCATTCAGAAAAAACAATTATAACAAGTCAGTTATCTATTATGTCACAATAGATACATAATAGATGTAGCTAATATGACTGAGCATCTTGTCAATCATGTTAGTCATGCTCTGGAGTACCCAAAGGGAGGTGTTTTAGTGTGACAATAGATAGGGAATTCCTTAGAATGAAGAGAGGTGTGATGGGATTTTACAATCTACTCAGCACCACCTCTGAGGACCTGTTAGTAGCAGTTCTCACATACTCTTGAGAGATGTGGATGGCAGAAAAGAAATCAGATGCCAGAAAGATCTTACTAACGTGGCATTTCTTATGCCAGTCTGTCCAGTATTTCTCAGAGTGTACCTTTTCCTTTTATTCTGCCCAGTTTTGCTCTGCTGAGCCACTTTCTCCCTTATTATGTTTACCTTTTCAAATCAACTTTCTCATCATTGTCCAGTTTAATTCCTTATTTGAGAGGAGAAGATTCTAGAAGTCTAGACCTCCAGAAGGAGAGCCTAGCATTAGGAAACACAGTAATATCATTTGATGCAGTGGGCCAGGAGGAGCCTAAGTAGCTTCTGAAGGGCTCACTTTCTGTTTTTCTCTACAGTGTTGCAAAGGCTTTTCTATCCTCCTTCTTTCCTTTACTCTCTTCCCCAGCCAAGGAGTACAGATGACTCATGGTCTATCGAGAAATTTGTTTCTTTTGTGGTTGTGATGAATGGGAGGAGGTAATTTTGTTGTTGTTGTTGCTGTGGTAGGGCCTGTTGTCTGCAACTTTGTTAGCTAAACATATAAGAAATTAGGTTGATCTCTGCCCACCCTGGTTTGTAAATGATTTTTCTTTCTCAACTTTTGTTTTGTTCTAGGACACCACTATACTACTGCCCTAACAATGGCCACCCATTGCTGAGATGGGGGCTATGTCAATACCTACAATCGTCATTTTCCCTTTTCTGTTTCTACTAAGTGGCCTTAAAAGCTAAACATTGGATTATGGAGAAACCATGGGTTTTGGAAAATAAGAGGAAAGAATTTTCCTTTCAAGTTATTTTAAATAAGACATCCTGATGACCTTACTTGTCTCTTTGCCTTATGTGATGAGACTGACCTCTTCTTGACCTCCTTCTTATACTCCCCAGCCAATGACTCAGGTCTTCCCCCACCAAGTTACTCAGGAATTCCAGTATGTGCTAGTGCCCCAGAGGAACCCTGTGTCTCCAGCTCCCTCCTTCTGCTTCTCAGACAGCCTTGAGTTCCACTACATACACACAGAGAGTTTATGCTTCTATGCTATGTAAACTAATTTGCTCACTATGAAAATCAGTACAGAAATTCCTCCATAAAGTAAAGAGACCATCTGCTCCAGTTATAATTTCCAGTTATGATTTCCTATTTCAAAGGCAAAGTGATGCTCTTTCCTATTCGCCATTTATCTTTCTCTAAGAGAGGTCCTCTTACCAATGGCAGATGTGCAGCAGTATTAGTAAAAAGTAGGCCAAGAGGACCTTAGTTATTTTACAGACAGGCTTCAATTTTGACTCTTGCTTCAAAAGTGATTTCTTATGGTGAGATGTCCAGTTTATTTTGGCCACTTGCTGTATCGCAGATAAAAAAACAAAGAACCAGGGAAATATGTGGATTACCTGGGAGCTATGCAGATTTTTAATATCCTTTGAAAGGGGAAAGAAAGCACTGCAGAATGACTATTCTCCCTCCAACAGAACCAAACTGGGCCTATAATATTAGTCATAGGCTGGAAATAATGTATGATATGTTAGTTACTCTTACAATTGGGATAAAAAGTGCACTAAAAGTCTGTTAAATATCAATAAAGTAAGTAGGGTCATACAAAGTACAGAGAAAAATCCAGCTCTCTTCTATAATTGATTAGTTGAAAAGTTTCATAAATAAACTAATATATATCCATCCTCCAGGGAGGGAGAAACAGTAATGGGACATAATTTCATTGTAAGCTACAAAAGCTTCAGATGGGGGCACGGACATCTATGGCCCAATTGCCTGATGCAGCCTTTTCTGTGTTGCACAGTTGGGATCCAGCGGAGAGACGAACAAGAAAGAATAAGATTGTAGTTCTTGCAATTAAACCCAGGCCATCTAAGGAAAAACCCAAGGACAGAAGGGAAAAGATTTCCTGTTTCAAAGGCAAGAAGACTAGACATTGGCCACGAAATTGCATCAAACCACTGCCTGGGCCCTGGGACCACAGTGAAGCAGCCTGATTTATAGTATTGGAGGCCCTAGGCCAGTAAGGCCCTCATTTCCTGCTCTATAACTGAGAAGGCCCAAGGAAACTTGCAATGCCCCTGTCCATGGACATCACTATTTCCTCTGAGGAACCATGGGTAATCTTAGAGATCATGGATGACCCAACTAAATTGCTGATTGGCACAGAGGCAGCTCATTCTGTTTTGATGTTCTTTCTTAGAAAATATTAGACAGAGCAAACAGGACAGAGAAAGACATACAACTGGGGACAGAAGAACTCCAAGTCTCCTTATTTGCAGATGATACAGTCCTTTATTTAAAAATCCTAAAAACTATACCAGAAAATTTTAAATTTGATAAACAAATTCAGTAAACTGGTAGGATACGAAAATATACATACAAAGATTAGTAGCTTTCCTATGTACTAACAATAAAGTAACCAATAAAGAAAGCCAGAGAACAGTTCAGTTCACAACAGCTTATTTAAAATAAATAAATAAATAAATAAATAAATAAAAGTAAAAATACCTAGGAATCAACCTAACACAGAAGTTAAGAGGGCCTGCAAAAAAATTAACAAAACTTTGAAGAAAGAAATTCAGGAGAACATTTAAAGATGAAAATAGCTCCCTTGCTTGTGGATTGGCAGAAATAATGTCTGAAAGAGTCATGCTGTGTAATTCTACAACTGCTGTGCTACGTAAAGGATTGTAAAATGCTAAGTGAAACCATGGGATACATTTGGAGGCATAGGCACATGCAAAGACTTCTTAAAGGGGATTTCTATAGCCTATGGTCTAATAGTAATTAACAATAACTAAACGTACATAAAATTAAAAAGCTTCTGTACAGCAAATCAAGGAGTTAACAGAGTGAAAAGCCAGCCTTCAGAATAAAAGAAAATCTTTGCAAACTTCTCTTCCAAAAGAGGATTAAAATCTACAATAGAGGGCTGAGGATTTAGCTCAGTGGTTCCAGTGCCTGTCTTGTAAGCACCGCGGTAATCACATACAATACTGGGCATGGAGACTCAAGCCCACCCGCAATCAGTACCACATACCACAGTGCCAGGCACGGTGGTTCATGCCTGTAATCTCAGGGGGCAGAGACAGGTAGATTGCTGTGATGTGAGTTTGAGGCTGAGCTCAGGGCCACCATGAACTACAAAGCGAGACTGTCTCAAAAAAAGACAAACAAAAACAAACAAACAAACAAAAAATTACAATACATAAAAACGTTGAAAACACAACACTCAAAAAAGTGACAATCTAGGGTGAAGGGGGAAAATAATGAGATTATAACAAAAAAGAAAAGCAAAGTTTATGTATATAAGTTGTGGGGGTGGTAGGGTGGGTAGGACTATGGGGAAAAATGAGAATTAAGTTGTGTCATATACTGGTACAAATTCTCACTGTTGAGTACAATCATGATGTGTATATGTAATTTACCAATAAAGATTTCATTAAATAAAAAAGTAACAATCTATAAGTGGGGAAATGAAATTCATAGATACTTCTTCAGAGGACAAAATTTCAATATTTTTAGCCTTAGAGCAATACATATCCAACTACACTACATTCATGTTTTATCTTATCCCAGTCAGAATGACTACCATTAATAATACAAAAAAGTGCTGGCAAGACTTTAGGATTAATGGAACACTTCTATACTATGTAAACTAATTTATTCACCATAAAAATCAGTACAGAAATTCCTCCATAAAGTAAAGAAACGATCTTCTCCAGTTATAACATTTCTGGATCTATTATGAAAAGAAAGACAGCATACTACAGTGTTATAGACCGGGCCATGGTATTGTGAAGCAACTCTCAATAGCTGTGCCGTGGACAGACCCTAAGTGCGAGTCGTGTGATGAATTGTTAAAATAACCGTATATATCCACACAACAGAAAATCATTTAACCATAAAGGACAAGATCATGTCATTTGCAAGGAAACAGGAGGAATTGGAGATCATCCTGATAAGTAAATAAAGCACACGCAGAAAATTAAACACACCATGTTTTCTCCTATAAATACGCCTTAGAAACGTCAATGAAATAAAAGAGAGAAATGATAGTAAAGTAGAAGACTGTTAGGGAGGAGAAAGGAGGCCAGGAGCAAAAAGAGAAAAGAAACTCCCTTTCCTTGTTTTCTTGGCTGCCACAGCATGAGGACCCTCCCCCTACACACACACCCCGCTTCCGCCATGACACCATGCTGTCAGGTTGTTTCATGATGGACACAGACACAGTGGAGCCAAGGGATGGTGGCAGAAACCTCTGAAAACCTAAGGGGGAATACGTCACTCTTCCTTTCAATTATTATTCTCAATTGTTTTGTCACAGTGATGAAAAGTTACTGCACGATTCATATTAAAGTCATCTAACAAGTGTAAAAAACATGAGAATTTTAAGAAATCCTCATATATTTGTTAAAATGTTTTTCAACAAAATATGGCTACAATATTCAATAGGTAAAAAAGACATATTTTTAAATTAAAGAACATTGGATGCCCATATACCAAAAAATAAATTTGTACTCTCTACATACAATACAAAAATTAACTTAAGAAATTTAAAACATAGACCTTAATACTTTAAAACACTTGCAAGTTACATTAAAAAAATCAGAAGGGATTAAATAAGAGAAATTGCTGGTAATGTTCTAAATTGATAACATTATTGAAGTGTATAGACTCCAGAGGTTCTGAACACTTTAAGTTCAATACTGTAAAACTACTGAGTGCAAGCTGGGGGCTAGGGTGATAACTCAAAAGGAAAAAGAAAGACAAAAGGAGTACTGGAACAAGCTGTGGTACCCATGTATGTGATGATCATAAGGAACAAGATGGCTTAAAGGACAATGACGACTTAAAGAATACAGGAAAGGCAATGTAGACACTGTTCTAAACATCCGGGCTCACATTATTCCAAGGCTAAGCCTGCATAGAGACACTGCAGAGGATACACAGGTGACTGAGGCCACAGGAATGGAAACTGCCTTCAAAGAGCAGTGTCAAGACTTGGAACCCCAGACATCTTCAAGGAATGAGGTACCCAGCATGTGCTCCAGAGAGCTAAGACCCTCAGGCTTGGAACCTCTCCATGGTGAGGACTGGAGTCCAGCCAACACGAATGAACATTTGATCCAACCAAGACGCTGCACACAAATGAACAGAGAACTGCTAGCTTATTCTTAGCAGCACATTCTGCTACTTTTCATCCGGTGTCATTCTGGTTTTACTATGCTCTAATCAAAAGTAAAGGAAGATAATTCAGTAGAAAAATTCATGCCTATCCAATATTAAAATAAATATTCAAAAGTGGACAATTATAGCCCTAAAACATCAACTTTTAATTAGAGGAATATTCAAAATTGGTTAATACCTCCACTATCTGCTGAGTTATCCTAAAAATACATAGTGTTTACTCTGTGGTTGGTGGCTAGCTGTAGGATTGCACACCTGATCTGACGTAATTGTAGAGCACAGCATAAGACAACATACAAATAAATAAAGGAGGAAGGCACTTAAACAAGACACTTACAAGAAGATTCATAGAAACATAAAACAATTAATTATTTCATTAAACTTGAATAAAGATGAACAGTTTAAAATTATAGCATTATCTCAACCAGTTATCAAATAATAAAGAAAATATTAAGATTCAAATATTGAACCAAGTACATTAGTATCCTTAACATTTTCATCACTTTGCAAGGCTTCAGTGTGGGTTTAGGTGAAGAAGGAATTGCATTCTTTTTTTATGGCTGCTGAATTAAGAAGTATTACACAGGGCTGGGGATTTAGCTCTGTGGATTCAATGCCTTCCTTGCAAGCGTAAGGACCCAGGTTTGATTCCAGGTATCCACATACAACAATGCTGGGCTTGAAGAATCACGCCCACCAGCAATCAGAACCACATATCACAGTGCCAGGCATGGTGGCTCATGCCTGTAACTCCGGCATTTGAGAGGCAAAGGTAGGAGGAATGCTGTGAATTCAAGGCTGAACTCAGGGTCAGCCTGAACTGAAAAAAAAAAAAAAAGCAATACACGTTTTTACTAAGTCATACACACAAAAAACATCTGTCATTATCACATTTAATGACATATTTTAAATGATTTGTACTTACTTTAAATCTGTTCATAACTATATAAACATCAAAACATTTAGCAATACATAGAAGTGGATAAATTCATAATTTATCACTTTCTTTGCAAAATACTTATGATTAAATGTTAACTGAACAAAAGATTATTATGTATATATGTAAGGAGATGATATACATATTCAATATATATAAACAAAAACATACATTTAATGTATGCATAATACATCTCACAGAAGCACTAACAATAACAGCTATATTTTATTTGTATATTCTCTTGCACTTTACTAAAGTTCTAGTATAAAAAGATAATTAAGATGCATATGAAGAGAGGCGTATTATTTTCAGGAATACACATAGAACTAGAAAAAATAATGCTAAGTGAGATAACTCAGAGAAAAAATTAAGCACCACATGGTTTCTCCTATATGAGCCAATTAAAATACAGATAGAATAAAGATGATAAGAAAGAAGAAAGTGGAGATGTTGGACATAGTGAAGGAGAAGAGGGGAAGAGAAAAGGTAAAGTGAGTGGAGTAAAAGGATAAAATGATTGAGATGGGTAGTATACTGCTAACCATTCCCCAAAATGAATATCACTGTTACATACTGTAAGCATACAATAAATGAAAAGAAAGAGACAAGGGAAGAGAGAGAATCTACTAACTCCAGCCAAATATAATTTTATGGAATTTTTTTTCTGAAAAACACCAGGCCTCCAAAATTTAAAAGTCAGGAAGTACAGTATATACAAATAGGCACTTTCAGAATGTGGAATCTAATACTATTCTTAGAAAAATAAAACAACAAATACCCAACAATATTAGGCTTCATAATTTGTCTGAAAATGGAGTGCTATTTCTCAGACCTTGCAATTTATTACAGAAAACAGTATCGTTGCATATAACAGAAATGTCGAATAATTTTACAAGTTTGCCTCATTTTATTAAGCATTGCTATCAGTTATCCTTTTTTATTTCACCCTAAAATAATGTTTTATATCAAACAATTATTAATGAAGTCATGTATAAAACAACAAATCTGTATAAACTATTATATGCAAGATACATATTATAAAAAGATTAAGTTAAAATCAATAGAGACTTTTCCAATTGAGGCATTCCATTGGAATTTTGAGTTTATAATTCGAGTACATAGGGGACAAATATAAGGGTATGAGAAATTTGTACAAGAAAATATTTTTCTAGATATTTCATGTATTTTAGAGTTGAAAAATAATGATTATCTTTCTATTCCACAGATGACTCAACATTTACAGATTTTGTTACTGGAAACATTAAGTATCTGCTTAGATATCATGAATAATATAGGTTTGGAAAAAACTCAGGATAAAAGATT
This sequence comes from Petromus typicus, assembly GCA_004026965.1. Lineage (NCBI taxonomy): Eukaryota > Metazoa > Chordata > Mammalia > Rodentia > Petromuridae > Petromus > Petromus typicus. The sequence goes on from PVIR01021340.1 coordinate 27,424, forward strand.
TATCTTTTTAAATATGTTATAAAATGTTAATTTATCTTCAGTATGTTTAATTTTGTTACTCTATTAAAGTGATAAAATTTTACTTTAGGACCTAATATAGTTTTCTTTGGAGATGTTATTAAAATAATTTGGGAAATGTGAAGTGTATATTTGTTTTAAAAATTAAGTGTAGTTTTATTTCTCTATTAAGTATATTTTCAAGTTTATTTTGTAAACTTTGACTTTTAGTAGTGTCAGTTGTATCAATAAACTTGAAAACAATTTCTTTAGGAAACAAAAATGCAATTCAGTATTCAAAATTTCTTTTAAAAGCCTTCCTAATTTAAATGCAATTAGGGACTTTTTTCTCAATTGGGGATATTTTAATAATGCATCTTCATTAATATTTTAATCTCAGAATGTTGAGTACAAGTGAGTTTCCTGGCTAGAGAGGTATGTTCTCCACAGAAATGATAAAGGTCCTGACTGGAAAGACATATTTTGTCATTAAATCAATCTTGAAGGTTTAACCAAGAATATTATTCTAAAGGAAGCAAGAAATATGCTTGCAATTTCCATTGCGCTGGGTAACCATGTTTCTAGCTGACGTGTGATGATGTAGGGAGATCATTACTCTCTGGATACAAAGTTACAGGTAAATGCTAGTGTGTTATCAAGCAATGACAACATATCCTCTGTAGCCGCTCCTAACAGTCTGCATTTCCCATGGAAGGGGAGGACCCAACGATGATTTGTGCTGCGAGAACTCACATCTTTGCTTATATTTTTCCTCCATTTCTTTCTTATATTTTCTACCTTGGTTATTCCTACACCTGCAAACAATAATGTAAAGGCATGTCAGGTTACCTTGAAAAATGTCTTCTAATAAAAAATAAAATTGTTAAGATGATTAGGTACTAAAGTTGAATTTACTTTCAATTTCACTTCTCCTGCTACTAGAAGCTTTCGACTGCATTTGCTTCATTCTTCTTGACGTTCAGCCTTCCCAGGTGCACTGGCTGCGAAAGAGACTCCTGAAACGACGTGGCCACCATGAACAGATTTCTGTAGTGGGCGCTGAGTCGTTCATTTACATGAATTTGCCAAATAGAGGAATGACTACATTGATATATAGACAGCAAGGGAGCGTCAAGGTTAGCGCTTTCTTACTTTCAATAATTATTTGATACAGACGGTAAATAAAACATGCATCAAACAATTTTATGTCTTTAGGATGGGTATGATATCACAGTCCAGTGGAAAAGATAAAACCTGAAGAGAATGTCTGAAGAGACAGGTGGGCTTCAAAAATGATAAAATAATGTTTATCTATCTGTGAATAAAATAGTTTAATTATTGAGGTATTAGCATTTAGTCCCTACATGAGGAGATTTAGGGTATTTACATGTAACTCAGGATATGTTCTCAAATGACGATGTAAAGGGTCATCTTTACTCCCTACCCATATGTCCTTCCATCCACTCACCACTATGGCATAAGAGATGACTAAAGTATGCAAATGAGCACATCAGTCCTACAATGTTTTCATGTATAAGTGCCTTTTCGCCTTGACATCTATCCATCAAGGTGTATTTGTACCTTTTGTTCAACACTGTATTTCACAGCAGGTCGGAATCTGTAGTATATAGAGTGCTCAGTGCCCTGGAATGAAACCTTAGAGGTCCAAGTATTTTCTTATTCTTACTTTCTTAGAGTCTGAAGCAAAGTCACCTATGTCAAAAATGCATTAAGTGAGGATGTTCAGTCCCAAAAAAGTGCGAGCAGAAAATAAAGGAAAGTCACGCAGGACGGGAGAAAACAAGTCGGGAAGCAGGACATCTGAGTTACAGAACTAACCTCAGCTATGCTGTAAAACACGGTGGGTTCTTCACTCTGTGTTTACAGGGCTCAGACCATGAAAAAAAAAAAAAAAGAAAAAGCTCAGCTGGTGAGCAAGGGTGAGCGGTTCGTTAGTTGGGTTCTTTTCATTTCTGGTCGTTTCTTTAATTATTTCCAGCGGGAAATTGTTCAGTACCTTCTTCAGCTGTTTTGAGACGGCGGCCAGCAATTGGTCGCGGGTGGTGGTGGGGGTTCCTGAGCCGTGGGAGTGGCCAAGGCCTTGC
>PVIR01021341.1:0-10167 GCA_004026965.1 Petromus typicus
AAGGGCCCGGGTTCGATTCCCCGGTAACCACATAACAATACTGGGTGTGGAGACCCCACACCCAGCAGCAACCAGTACCACATACCACAGTGCCGGGCGTGGTGGCTCACGCCTGTAATCCCAGCACTCGGGAGGCAGAGGCAGGAGGATTGTGATGTGAGTTGGAGGCTGAGCTCAGGGCCAGCCTGAACCACAAAAGTGAGACCCTGTCTCAAAAAAAAAAGCCTCATGCATCTGCTTTTTTTCTTCCGTTACCATTACAGAGTTGAGAAGGGTGGATTGCTGAAGGTCTGGGGTTGCATTTTTTTTCTGCTTTCTCATTTTCTAATTTTTAAAATTTTTCTTCATTGATGAATGTAAATTGCTTATGGTAGGTAGCTTTATTGCTAATATCAAGAACTCTTAGGAAATTATAGAGATGTCATGTCTGTGTAGTTGGATTTTGGCTTTTAAGTCTGGTGCAAGATCCTGTCTCTTCAGTTTATTAGGCATGAGGAGTTCTTGCTTGTTGGCCTAGCCGCTGGTTCTTTGGAATTGGACTATAGTATTGTTTATGAACCTTAGTCAGTCTCAGTCTTGGTACAGAAAAAAGAACAACTAATTAAACAACTGTTATCTTAGCCAAAGTAGTACCATCAGCAACAACAATAGGATCTTATCACAGCTCAGAAAATGACATACTTTGGTAACTATTAATTTGCCACCTTTAATATGAACACAGTTTGTATTTATATAACACAATTTAAAACCAGAAACTTAAAAACAATAAATATATCTTCAATTTCATCTTCAATTTAGTGATTATACTGTCCGGTGAGAAAATTTAAAAGGAATAGGAAGAAAAAATAGAAAAATAAAAGAGAAAGATTAGAAGCAAGGTTGAAGAACAAAGAAAAATTGCCTAAGCTTTTGGAGATTGGTGAAGAATATAAGAGGGAAACAAAGAAGGAAGAAAAACATGAGCAAAACTAAACTGTAAACAGTGTTCACATTCATGAACAAACAAGAAAACCCAACATAAAACCAAAACAAGAACAAAAACAAAAAAAGAGATTTGTCTGTGATGATCTTCTGGGGTCTCGTGTGGTGGTAGTGCTCACTTCGAGGCACATCTCTGCTGTCCCTGGTAGACAAAGGAAGCAGACAGAGCCCAGATGAGTGGTATCTGCAAGCCTGCCTGTGAGGGATTAGTGCGGGGCGCTGCGTCATCCCAGCAAGCCTGCAGTGGGAATCAGGTGGGGTGCTGATTCAACGCAGACGTTCAGGCTGGTCCTGGGCTCTGGCTGGAGGCTTGTGACCTGAGTTTTTCAGCTCACGACGCTATGATGCTTCTTGCTGCCTTCATCTGGCTGCCTGGGTGTCTCCCGGGCCGGTGCCTCACCCAGACACCAGTGGGCTCAAGTTGGAGCCAGCCCATGATTGCTGCCAGTCCCAGGTTCAGCCGGCACATCCCAGAACGCCATCCAACACCCACTGCTCTGCTCTGTTGGTGCACTTCCCCATGGAGGCCTGCAGGGCCCTCTGCTGGGCCGGAACCTCTGCAGGTTCCCACGGCCTTGCTCATGCTGTGAGCCAGGGAGAAAGCATTTTACCACCTCTCTTCTGCTCTCTTCTGCCTTGACATCCATCACCTCGTTTTCCCGATGGACTCCAAGTCTCCCTTCAGAACTTCCTGGGTCTGGAAGGCTCAACTCCCTCCTTCCCCCAAGTTGCTAAACTTCAACGCCTGGTCTTCTAATCTTGGAGACGCTGATTTACCACTGTTCACTACTCCATCATCTTCCTGGAAGCAACCTCTAAGTGATAGTTTACAAATTTAGGCACATAAGTCCTTGAGAGAGTCCAAATCTGACACTCAAAATTTATTTTCAGAGAATTTCCTCAGGAATATATTTAATTATTTGATGAGTCCTACTTAAAAACAAAACCAAAATCCTACAGAAGGTCCCATTCAGGAAAACTACAGGCAATATGGGATACTTTATCAACTAGAAAGTACATGTAGGAAAATGTACTTTTCAGGAGAAATATTTTGGTAAAAAGGAGGATTAAATTACTTATACAAAGACATCGTTTTTAGAATTTCTTGAATTGAGAAATCTTTAGATGTCTGTGAGATCATATATTCTTTGACTTAAAGACTTTCTCAGTGAATAATCACCTTCAGAATTTCACCGCATGAACTTTTTTTTTTTTTTTTTCCTCCCAGAGTCAAATTCAGGGCTAAGCATTTGCCAGGCACCCATGGTACCACTGAGCTACATTTCTGGCCTTTGCATGAATTCTTTAATGTATTAAGTTTGTGACTGTTCCTTGTTGAAAAAAATCTTGAAGATGACAACAATTATACTCGATAGGGAGATCTAATCTCTTATTTAAATTTTCTTTCTCATTAATGAGTTCCAAAGCTCAAGTTAGTATTTGTTTTATATTTTACTATGTTTATGTCTCTTAAAGACAAAAGATTTTAAAATTCGTCTTCAGTAGGATAGCCTATGAAGTGTATAGCACAGTTCTTCTATCCTCCCAGAAGAGAGCAGCACAAACACACTTTTAGAGTTAGGCACATTTAAAAACAAACATTGCATTCTAGGGGAAAAAATCCAAATGACTCACTATATATGTTGGCTAAGTAATGATAGACAAATGTTTATAATACTTTTTTGAGTTCATATTCTTATATTTTAGGTATACATACAAGTTAAAGCCATCAGAGAACTTCTAGATTTCTACGTGTGTTTTATCCTGAAATTATAATTAAGGATTTGTATAATACATGCTCTAGATATAGTACTTAGAACTTTAACCTGTAAATGTTCTTAAACTGTTTATGTTATACTTATAAAATAAAACGTTCTTTTGCTTGTTTGAAACACCTAGATTCTTTTTTTAAGAGTAGGAAAAGTTTATTGAGAGATAGCTTCTGCTTAAGAGAGACAAGTGGGTTGCCCACCCACCTTGCTTCCCAGGAGGTTTTTATGGGACAAAACTGAGGTGAGATGGATTCAACTTGGAACAAAACTATAGTTAATGAGTCACATTGAAGTATAGTTGCTTAAACAATATCGGTCCAATGAAAAATCACAAAGTGGACAAAACCATGATCAAACAATAAGATTATGACAAGTGTAGTCACTTAGGTAATATTGATTAAATGGGGATCCAATGGGGAAGCAAGTCACGTAGCAAGAGTACAAGGATTTTCAGGCTGTTGTCTTTCCTAGAAGGGTAGGTTAAGACCTTGGTCCCCACCCAAGGGTCTGATCAGTGGTTAGAATATCGGTCACTGTTACTTATCCTGCACAGGTGTGGCAGTTTCTTTCCTTTCACAGTGCTGGCCTTCAGTGACTGTGTCTGGATTGTCCCTCATGTTGGCTCCTTGCAGGCTGGCCCTGTCTAACTGCCTACACGATTTCTAATAAACTTCCCTATTACAATATTGCCCCCGCTGAAGAAGTATCGGGAACTACCATGAGGGGGCGAGAGGGAAAGACCGTTTTAACTGCTTTTGGCTGAAGAGGGTCGTATTTGTGATTGGCAGCCAGAGTTACTCTACAAAGGTCTGTTGCAAGGCCCTCAAGGGACACCAGGCCTTGTCATCTTGGGTGGGTGTTTAGCTTTGAGTTTGGAGGAGACAAAGACAAAGAAACAGTTGAAAATATATGGGCCAAATAAAATCAGCAGGATTGCTATGAACATAGCAAACAAGTGTTTCTACCAGGAGGAACTAGTTGTGGCTTCCCACAAATAGGATAAGGAAAAGGTCCAGGTGACTCAAGAATTTGACTAGAAGTCATGTTGTAGTTTAGCAGTTATAGTCTGGTTAGCAGGGATCTGGTGGATCCCTGTAAAAGTCTAGCACATTTGTTATTGATTCCATTTATATGTCTCCTTGGAGTTTGGCATCTTCTGATAGCTCTTAGATTTTTTTTGATGGAGGTTATCTGTGAGTCCGATACTTTGTCAAAAGTCTCTCTAGTTTTAGCTGTAATAGGATAGAGATGATTTGAAAGGCAGGTTTAGCTGAGAGGTTTAAAACTATAGTTGGGCTCTTACAGATTCTACCATAGTTTTTTCCTAATGATCCATAACTGTGGTCAGCTATTGGGATAGCTGGAAACTGTCAGAAGGGGTCAGCGATTGGAGTCCCTTTTCAAATCTAACTTTATTGCTCTGGCATAGCTTTTATACTTTATCTTTTTTGTTGGGTATTTAAGACCAAATTAAAGTGAAACCTGTGTCAATCAAAATAGCCTCTTGCTGTCTGTCGAAGTCATTCGTCTCCTCAGGCATCACTTCCGAGTATGCGCAGAACCTCTCAGCTCCTCTGTCAGTGTCGTCCGTCAGGATGGTCACGGCCTTCTCAACCATGGTGCTCTGGGAAAGCATGGGAGACTTTTCCCTCTTGGTGACTGTCCTTTGGCACGTGATACATTTGTCCTTTGGTGTCCAGCAGGGATTTGTTTTTTTTTTTTTTTTTTTGAGACAGGGTCTGGCTTTGTAGTTCAGGCTGGCCCTGAGCTCAGCCTCCAACTCACATCACAGCAATTCTCCTGCCTCTGCCTCCCAAGTGCTGGGATTACAGGCATGAGCCACCACGCCCGGCACTGGTATTATGGTACTGATTGCTGCTGGGGTGAGTCTCCACACCCTTTGTTGTATGTGGTTACCGGGGATCAAACCCGGATCCTTGCACTTGCAAGACAGGTGCCAAACCATTGAGCTAAATCCCCGGCCCCCAGCAGGGTTTTGTTTTTAAGTTTATTTATTTATTTATTTATTTATTTATTTATTGAGACAGACTCTTGCTTTGTGGTTCAGGCTGGCCTTGAGCTCAGCCTCAAACTCACATCATAGCAATCCTCCTGCCTCTGCCTCCCAAGTGCTGGGATTACAGGTGCGAGCTACCATGCCAGGCACTGTGGTATGTAGTATTGATTGCTGCTGGGCATGATTCTCCACACCCAGTGTGATGTATGGTTACTGGGGAATCGAACCTGGGCCCTTGCGCTTGCAAGACAGGTGCCAGAACCACTGAGCTAAATCCCCGGCCCATAAGTTTATTTTGTTGTTTCTGTTGCAAAATGTAAGAAAAACATAACACGATACAATCTACTGGCAGCATATCTCCACTTCAAAGTGATATGTTTATGAAGTTTCCTCCCATAGAGTGGTCTAACATTATAAATGCACATTCTTAAGTTTAAGGATTTAAAGTAGGAAAATTATGCAATAAAAGCATTCAAATTAAAAAATTGATTTCTTTATTTTATATTAGAGACTTTCCCACTCCTTTTTCTACTGCATTTACTGATAGTTCCTTTCTAAAGAGTGAAATGTAGCTGATGATGTTTTATGTATTGGTCTTTGGGCTGTTTCTCCTCTTTTCCTAACCTGTGCATCCAGAGCAAAAGCGCACTTGGCTACATTCTGACTACTCCATTCCCATGATCAAATGTCTTACTGATGCCAAGTGATCTTTATGTATGTTCTGTATGTAGGTAGCATATTCATGATTAAATGTATACATCTGTACTTATGCATAGTCTATTATGCTTCAAGTTGTTATTTTAAGTTGGTAAGAATAACATGCTTTTATTAATTTCCTTTCTTTCCCTTTCTTTCTTTTACTGGGGATGGAACCCAGGACCTTTGCATAAAACTACACCCTCAGGGTTGTTTTTACTTTGAGACAGTCTCACTGAGTTGCCCAGGCTGGGCTTCAACTTGGATCTCCTGCCTCAGCCTTCCTGAGTGCTAATTTTACAGATGGGCATTGCCATACCTGGCCAGTTAGTCTTTATTTCTTTCATCTTGTTTTGACATAAAACAAATGTAGTTAATATTATAAAAATAATATTTGATTTTTTTCTAACTAGAAATAAAACACATGTAAAAATATATTACACCAAGAGAGGATAGTAATAAATGGGCTTAGGTTGTATATAGTTTTCCAGTCAGAGTTCTTGGCTATTTTTATTAGTTTATGAACTCTTGTAAAACAGGTAATTCTACTTTCTTTGTTAAGTTCATCAGCACTGACTGCAGTGGGTACTCAGAATAGTAAACATTTTTGACTGGCTGAGTCTCATGTAAAAGTCCTCTTACATATTTATACCAAAAATCTCAACAACAGTTTTTTTTTTTTAAGGTTTTTTGAGACAGAGTCTTGCTTTGTGCTTCAGGCTGGCCCTGAGCTCAGCCTCCAACTCACAGCACAGCAATCCTCATGCCTCTGCCTCCCGAGTGCTGGGATTACAGGCGTGAGCCACCACGCCCGGCACTGTGGTATGCGGTACTGGTTGCTGCTGGGTGTGAGTCTCCACGCCCAGTACAGGTATGTGGTTACCGGAGATCGAACCCGGGTCCTTGCGCTTGCAAGACAGGCGCTGGAACCACTGAGCTGTCTTCCCGGCCCCCTCAACAACAGTTTTTTGAAAAGAAGAAAATCTTGCTTCTATATCTTAGAACACACTAAAGGTAAATGGAGGCTGGTGAGGCTTTGGATTTATGGGAAGAAAATGAAAAAGTGTCTTAGAATTATTCTTTGTAATTTGGGAAATAATTTTCTTTCAAATTTAGTAACGTTAATTATATACTTATGAAAGGACTAAAATTCCATAATGTCAGTGTCTTCTAGAACCCACCAAAGCCCAAATTTGAGTGCAGTTGAATTATAACAATGAAAGAATTCCTCTTTGAATTCTGATAAACACAACCAGTACTTCGGACAAATCAGCAGGTATTTTGCTATGAGGTTGATTGCAGAACAGTGTGAAACCTCAAATATGGGGTGTATGGACTTTCAAACCTTACCTAAGCCAATCATTCCCAAGAAGTCTGATCCTTCCTAGAGGAATACTATTAAACTCAGCCTCAGACAGCAATTCTAGACTATCTTTGCTTGTTCTAGTATTTTACTTTTCTGAATTATTATTTTTATACTCAGTTCCTGATATGTGGTTAAATAGCTAAACAGGAACATGATCAAAGATAAGCTGTATTAGCATCTGTCATCCATCTCAGCTCTAATTTTTAAAAAGCCTTCTGTGGTATTTTTTCATTTAGTATAGGTCACTGCTGTTTAGCCAACATATATGTGAAACACTTTTCCTCAAGAAAATATAATTTTCTGTATGGGAGTTGTTAATATGTAAATAAGTACGACTTAACTGTGGAAATAATATGGTAAAATTTTAGGTAAAGAAAGATCTAGAATTTGAACATGAGGAAATGTTTTTAGTACTACGAAGGTATAGCTGAAGGAACTATAGTTATTAATTATTTTCCTTCATATTTCTTTATTTTTCTTTCACCAAAGTGTATGTTACGAAGACATACATTTTATCTTTATTTTTATTGTGAAATAGGTACATTTTATATACATATCATGATCACACTCAACATTGACAATTTGTACCAGTATAAGACATGACTTGATTCTCGTTTTTTCTTGTTCCTCACCCACGCTAGGATCCCTACCCTCATATACATAAGCTTTATTTTCCTTTTTAAAATTACCATCACGATTTTTCTTTCCCCTCATTACCTAACCCTACCCATTTCCCTTTGAGAACTGATCTTGATTTTTAAAGTGGACCATCTTTGTACTGTTTCTGTGGAGTTCTTTTTTTGTGCATGGATTACATTTATTAAGTGAAGTTCTCAGGAGATATGTCAATAGTATTGGGAAACTGGAGAGTCACCTATGTGGGTATTAAAAACTTCACTTCTCATTTATAAATGAAAGCCAATAAATCAGGACTACTGAAAATTCTGAAGGTATTCTTCCCAATCTCAAGGATACTTATTTCAAATTACTTTCTGCCTATAAATAGTAAAACCTGTAATAAAATCCTTGACATTAATTTGGTTTTTAAAAGTAAAATATTCTTCTGCTCTTACAAGCTAAAAAGAAATGTTATTTCTTTCTTGATAATATTTTTCTCTCTTTTTTCAACAGAGGTTCTAAAAGACTACATCAAGCCAGATGGGCAGTATTTGGAATTGTTTGCTCGAAATTTACAGCCAGGTTGGACCAGTTGGGGCAATGAAGTTCTCAAATTCCAGCACATGGATTATTTTGTTGCTCTGGAGCCTGGGTGCTTGCTGTGACCTAATGTCGCCCTTCCTGCAGTGTCTCCTCAGCCTCCTTCTCCGTGCATCCTCGCTCGTCTTTCCTTTTCTCACCAGTAGGATCTGGGTTCCCAGCAGTGATCCCCAGTGACCATCTTTCACATCATGTTGAGACAGACTTGACTTCAGTGGCACTGATGCCCCATGTTATTCCAGACCACTGTACAGCGGGAAGCAGTTAGACGGAGGTCTGGTTATGCTGCTGCTAAGTTCCTGAATATAGACCATGGAGCACAGGTCATAATTCTGCTCATGCATGTGTTTTGTTTAGTCCAAACAAACAAAAAAGTGGAAAAGTTTACGTCAGAGTCCAGATTTCTGCTTTGCTTTGAACGTGAGAAGCTGTGACTGAGGCCCGTGCTTCCAGGTGGGGATGGCTGACTCCTGCCGACCTCTGGCCTCCGGTCACCCTAGGGCCACTTCCTCCATGCTCTTATTTACTGGCCCTGGAATGAGCTGGCCTGGGCCCTGTGAGGTTCTGGAGAAGGTATCCAGGGGCTGCCAAGCACCGCTGCCCGTGGGGCGGTCACACAGCTGCTTTAGAGTTCAAATTGCTCTCTGGATTACTTTTCAAGTACTTCTTGGTTTGCTGTTTTTTCTAGAAGAAAATTAAAAGGTATTTCTTAGGAACACTGTTTAGAATTGTGGGAAAAGTATTTATATATTATTTCTAGATTTTCTACAAATAAATATTTTTCTACAGAGTTAAAAATTTTCTTTTCTTTTGTGATGCTGGGGATGGAACCCAGGGCCTTGTTCAGGCCAGATGGTGGTCATCACTGAGTTGCATACTCGACCCTACTGGGTAAAATATTTTGACTGAAACGATGTTTTGAAAAGCATGCTCATTTGTTATACATGGTCTTTTTTAAATGTTGAGGTAGGGTTCTTACGTAACACGGTTCTCTGATTTGCAGTATACAGTTTAGGAGTTCTGGAAACGTGGACAGCTGTCTGCCTGCTGCCCTAATCTTGAGTCCGCTTGTGGTCAGGCTCTTCCCGCCTCCTGGGCCCTGACAGTGGGGATTTGCTTTCTGTCATGAGTTTTATAATTTCTTATAAATTGAATCACACGATGTTGTGTCTGTCTTTTTTTACTTAGTAAATTTACCAAAGTATATTGTTTACAAATTGCCCACCTAATTTACCTGCTGAATAAAATGTTAGGTCAAATGGTTCTTCAACAGGCTTCTTGACTTATTTACTGACTTCATGGAAAAAAATAGGTTATTTTTGATGTGTTTTTTTCTGTGAATGTGAGAATAGTATCACTAGTATCATTAATTTTACGTGTATGAAGTTATATTAAGTTGTTATTTAATGCAAATTACAACAATGCTGAGTTTTTATCTTGCACCAGAAAGAATAGCTATTGTCAAGAAATAAAATAATAACAAATGCTAGTGAGGCTGTGGGGGAAAAGGAACGCTTCTGCATTTTTGGTAGGAATATAGACCGGTACAACTACTGTGGAAATTGATATGGCGATTCTTCAAAAACCAAAAACAGAAATTTATTTGACCCAGCTATTCTGTATTCAGCTATCCCAAATACTCAGCACAATTCATAATACCTAAGTCTTAGAATAGCCTGTCTATTGATTAACAGATGAATAGATAAAGAAAATATGGTATTTGTTTATAGTGGAGTACATTTTCTCCCATATTTTTTTGCCATTTGTCTTTCTTCTGAGGAGTGTCTGTTTATCTGAGTGGCCCATATTTTGATTGCATCTTTTATTTTGGGGGAGGCTCTAATTTTTTTCGAGTTCTTTATACATTCTACATGTTAGTCCTCTGAGGATTAGCTAGCAAAAAAATCTGCTTTTCCCTTTCTGTGAAGTTGTCTCCTCATTCTGTTGGTGGTTTTCTTTGCTCTGAAGAAGCGTTTTAACAAGGTGATCCCATTTGTTGATTCTTGGTGCTATTTGTTGTGAGCTGGGGATTCTGTTCAGAAAGTCCTGCTCTTTGCCTGTTTCACCAAATTTATCTTTGAGCAGACTGTTTGTGTTTTAACATTTAGGTCTTTGAC
>PVIR01021341.1:10267-30002 GCA_004026965.1 Petromus typicus
ACAATCCTCCTGCCTCTGCCTCCCGAGTGCTGGGATTACAGGCGTGAGCCACCACGCCCGGCACTGTGGTATGTGGTACTGGTTGCTGCTGGGTGTGGGTCTCCACACCCAGTATTGTTATGTGGTTACCGGGGAATCGAACCCAGGTCCTTGCGCTTGCGAGACAGGCGCCGGAACCACTGAGCTAACTCCCCAGCCCTGTTTCTGGTTCTTTTTTGTCTGCAAAGATGTAGTTAGGTAATGAAACTGGGATTGTCATGCATGGTCCCTAGACTCTGAGGCCAGGCTGTGTTCTGTGCAGGAGCCGGGTTGGCTGAACAGCTACCTGCGTGATGCCACCTGATGGAAACTGCTGCCCTGTAGTCTGTCCAGTCTGGCTCTGGAGCTTGGTGGTGAACGACAGTTGATATCCTGGGCAACCCGCAGTCAAGAAGTCCTCACAGCTATTTTGCTACACATAGAATAGTACTTGGAATGTTTTAAACAATAAATGTGAGGATTCCTTGTAATTTTAAAATTTCAGATAAAGACATTTCTTTATTATGCCCTGGACTCTTAATTCAGGAAACTCAATAAACGTGAAATGTTGGCTCCATCCCTTCTCTGTAGGTTTCGGGGTTTTTTTTTCTTAATTTATTTCTTAGGCTCAGATTTTCTAACCTGTACCTGATTTCATACATGAGGATTCTATAAAATATCCCTTTGTTCCCATGGTGCTCCTATCTGAAATCCTTTTAACACCTTTTCCCTCAGTAGGCCATAGGAGATCAGACCTATTTCTGTGTTTCTTCTACCTGGGGAAGGAAGCAGAATGTGCCACTCTAACATAACCCTTTGCATGAATGTTTTTTTGAGCTGAAGTGATTGAGAAGCAGAAACAAGAAAAGCTTCCTGCCTTTCCCCTGGTTGTGAGAATCAGGACATCCATTTACAGAAGTGCCCCTCCTCCACAGTGAAGTACAGATGGCGGCCACTAAGCTGAGACCTTAGATCCACATCTGCCTGAACTGCCCCAGAGAAATTTACATAATGAACTTTACTCACTAGGCTTTTTCTACCGGTAGTTTCCCCTGTGTCTTGTCTGATCACAACTTAGTAATGTGTGGGAGTTTTGCTTTTGTCTTGTCTCTCTCCACGCTTTTTTATTATTCTTAATTGAGGATGTAATGGAAGCCTGAGTTCAAAGCCACCCTTTGGGGATCAGTTATTTCCTTCCCTGTGTCCTTCATGGAGCCCTAGCCAAGAGCTTGGGAAGATGGAGAGAAAATAGGTTTTCTCCTCTCATACCAACATTCTTCAAACTGCTGGTATTTACTGAATGAAGATTCGACTATTGGCCTTTGAGGATCTTTGGGTTTAATTGACCAGATGCACCTCCTTCAAGGAGGAGTTGGTAGCGTACAGCCAAGTGCTGAGCTGGTCAAACACGAAGGCTGTGGAATGGGCAGGAAGTGCTGCGGGCTCTTAGAGAAGCAGATCTTTTAGAGATCACTAACCCACATGAGAAATGGAGAACAGAAACTGTCCCGATTAACTAACTCTAGGTGGTAGGGGCCATAATGAAGTTACCAGAAATAAGCAACCAAAATGTGCTGGCTCAGAAGTGTTGTAAGAGAACCATTCTGTTGTCTGAATTATAAACTTTAAAATATTATTTTCCTGGTAATTTAGAAGATATCGGTGCACACTTTTGCCGATTTAATAGAACTAGAAGTTGAGGATTTTTGAAAATTTCTTTTTTTGTACTCTCCACTTTTTGAATAAATGACCCCCTTTCAGTGTGTAATTTAGTGAATATTAACTTATCTCTATACCCAAGAAACCAGCACACAAAAAAGCTAAACAGTTATCACCACCCCAGATGTTTTCATAACTCATTATAATTCATCTCCTCTAAAGGTCTTCCCTATCCCAACTCCTCCCCAGGCAACCACACCGCTTTCTCTCTTTGCTCTAGAACTGTGTACATCTTCTAGAATTTTACCTAGATGAGCACACTCTTGTTTCATAATTTGAGATTCTTGCATCTTGTGCTGTCAGTAACGTGTTCTTTTTTTTTAATCGCCAAGCATAGTTTTCTGTTGCCTGTGTTACACATCACCACAATCTCAATGGCTTCAAGTGGTGCCCATCGCTTGCTCAGTAGTTCAGGCCGGACCTTTCAGGACCTCACCGAGCCAGCAGCAGCACGTTGGTGGGCTGGGCTCTCTCTGGAGCTGCAGGGAGATAGAGCTCTGTAGCTCACGCTGGCTGCTAGCCAGGCTCGGTCCTGCGTGGTTGGAGGACCCGAGTCCCACTTCCTGTGTCTGGGCAAGGAGTCCCGGCTGCTGCGGCGCCCTGTCCTTGGGCTGACCCTGGGTCTTCAGGCTGCACAGCGCAGAGTCCTCTTCCTTTGACCTTGAGAGCCCTTTATTCCCCTTTTTGGAGAAAATTCTCTGCTTTTAAAGAGTTTTGGGGTTAAAATGAGTTCATCTGTATCATTTCCCTTTTTAAATACCTTCTTTGATTTGCTAATACTTTGTTGAACATTTTTATGGCTAAGTTTGTGAAATCTATTAGCTTTCAATTTTCTTTTTCTTTCTGCTTTTGGTACAACCTGTCTTGTTTTGGTGCCAGAGTGATTCTGGCCTTATGTTATGAGCTGGGAAATGTTCCTGATTCTGTTTTCTTGAAGAGATAGGTAAAATTGGTATTAATTCTTTCAGTGTTGGATAGGATTTGCTACAGGAATTATTTGGGTCTGGATATTTTAGTGAGCTCTTAAATGAAAAACTCAATTTAATGATTTTGTGGAATAATTTAAGCTTTGTGTTTCACGTTGGTAGGTTTTGCTAACTTGTGTTTTGAAGGAAAAACTCAAGTCTGGTTGGGTCAAGTATACCGCATGTATGTCTCCTCGCAGCTAGGAGACACCCAAGGAGTTCGAGCACGCTCACTCCCATGCACAGAAACTAGCCTATAGCCGCTTGCGGGCCTCCTGTTCCTCTCTAGTCCTGACTCCTTTGCTCTGCCAAGAGCTAACCGTGAAAGGTCTCCACCATCTGTGACCTAAAGAATGTGACAGCAGTAAAGAAGGAAACAAAGATTATGTATAGAGGGTGTGGGGGGTTGCAGGGCAGGCAGAAAGGGGAAAAAATGAGAATCAAGTCATGTCATAGTCTGGTACAAACTCTCAGTGTTGAATGTGATGATGATGTGTATTTATAATGTATCAATAAAGATTTAAATAAAAAAGAAAAAGATGTCTACTAATCAGCTACAGCCCCATTGCCCCTAGACCACGCCCACTCCCTGTGACAGGCCCATGGCCCCTAGGCCACACCCACTCCCTGTAACAGCCCCATTGCCCCTAGGCCACGCCCACTCCCTGTACTCTATGTAAGCCTATGTAGCCCTCAATAAACCGGAAGTGTTCGCTGAAAACTCCCTGAACTCTGCATGCTGACTCTGCGTGCTCACCCTCCCTGTCTGGGCCTCCAGACCTGATTCTCAGCCACTTACCACGCTGAGGCAGAGGACCACTACAGTGTTTTTTGAGGAATTGGTCTATTTAGTTCATGCAATAATGTGTTGAAAAAAAAAATTTGTGATCAAAATGTAACTGATGAAATCCAATTTGCTTTTTATAATTGATAATCTTTATATCCAACTTTAAGAAATCTTTACTGAACCCAAGTCCTCTGAGTTTCTGTTCTAAAAATTTTATAGTTTACTTCTGAAGTTTGCTTGATTATCCATATCCAATTATTTTTGTGTATGGTGTGAGGTAAAAGTCAATGTTCATTTTTCCCAAGTGTTAACCAGTTGATAGTTACATTAATGATTGCTAGGCAGAGATTTAGTTCAAGTGGTACCGCATCTACCTTGGGAGTACAAGGGCCTGAGTTCAGTCCTAGGTACTGCAAAAAACCCAAAAAACTAAAACAAACATTAATGGTTGATAAATATTTTCTAATATTAAGTTGTCGGTTAAAAAGAATGAGCAAAATAGGCATTTGTATTTGTGGACTCAGTTTTGTTTCACAGAAATGTATGTCTTTATGCTTATATTTATTTTTTTGAGACAGGGTCTCACTTTGTAGTTCAGGATGGCCCTGAACTCAGCCTCCAACTCACATCACAGCAATCCTCCAGCCTCCCGAGTGCTGGGATGACAGGCGTGAGCCACCACGCCCGGCACTGTGGTATGTGGTATTGGTTGCTGCTGTGCATGTGTCTCCACACCCAGTATTGTATGTGATTACTGGGGATCGATCCCGGGCCCCTGCACTTGCAGGACAGGCGCAGGAACCGCTGAGCTAAATCCCCAACCCAACTCAGCAATCTTCCTGCTGCTGCCTCTGGAGTGCTGGGATTACAGGTGTAGCCACTACACCTGACATTGTTGTATGTGGTTACTGGGAATCGAACACCGGGACTTTGCACTTGCAAGGCAGGCAGGAACCACTGAGCTAAATCCCCAGCCCTGTATGCCAGTTCCACAGCCTTGATTAATGTTGTTTTATAGGTCTGAAATCAGTTCCCAAATTATTTTTTCCTAAGTTGTTTTGACAATTCTGGGTACTTTGAACTTCACATAAATTTTAGAATCATGTTGTCACTTTCTATGGAAAAGGCTACTTGGGAATTAATTCAGTCTATAGATCACTGTGGAACAATTGTCTGTACCATGTGCGGGTGCTTCTGCCTCCCTGTCCCCTGTAGCGTCTTCCTATTTCCTGTCACTCACTGAGGCACCTCCAGCTGGAGAATCCAGACTGCTTCCTGGCGCCTCCATGCCCTCAGACCGCCCTCCGCC
Organism: Petromus typicus; assembly: GCA_004026965.1. Classification (NCBI taxonomy): domain Eukaryota; kingdom Metazoa; phylum Chordata; class Mammalia; order Rodentia; family Petromuridae; genus Petromus; species Petromus typicus. The sequence goes on from PVIR01021341.1 coordinate 15,066, forward strand.
TTTTTCATTCTTCCACAGTAGGAAAGCAGGTAAGATGGAAGAGGAAGTGAATGGGATAGCAGTTTCTGAAGCTAAGCAAGGAAATGTTTTAGGAGGGTGAGGTGGTGCCCATCTGTAATCTTAGCTACTTGTGAAGTCGAGGCAGGAGAATTGCCAGTTTGTGGCCAGCCTGGGCGGCTGAGACAGACCTTGTCTCAAAATAAAAAAGCGATGGGAGTGTGGACGCAGCTCAGTGATAAAGCGCCTGTCTAGCTTGCATGAGGCCCTTGGTTCAATCCTCAGTACTGAAAGGAAAAAGCAAAAGCTTGAAGAGGAGGAATTCAGCTCAGTCAGTGCTATGTATACTTGGAATAAGATGAACCCCCACCGGATTTGGCAGGAGAAAGACTACTGGTCCCTTTGACAGGAGTGATTTGAATGGAGTAGTGTGATAAGAGCCCAATGGCACTGAATTAAAGCGGTGGAGAGAGTGGGTGTGGAAAGAGTGAATATAAATCACTTTTAAGGAGGTTTATTAAAAAGAAAAATGAGTCCAGAGCCACAGAGGTAAAGCTGAATCAAAGAGTTTGGGTAAAAATAGCAGAACAGAAAGGGTTTCATAGGGTATGGAAAGGAGATGGCAAGTCCTGCAGGTATCGATGATGCGCCGACCTGTGCGTCGGCCAGTAATGAACGGGGAAGCACAGTTTTAGCGTGTCTTATTTTATGAGCTATATTAGGTAGTGTTTGCTGGGCTCCTCAGTGTAACAAGAAACCTCTTCCCTATCAGTAGTGTACAGTGACAAGATTTATTTCTTGCTCACTCTACCTGTCTGAGGCTTTAGTTTGGCTGTCCTGTTCCCGATCGCAGGTCAGTCCATAGGTTAAATGTGTCTCTTCTCACTCTGGGTCCTGGGCTGAGGAACAAGCCCTAACAGGACGTGGCGTTCCAGAGCAGGCGGCACGGGGGAGAGGCCTGGCTGAATCTCACAGTGGGACTCAGCACCTCCACTCGAGTGTGGACCGAGTTACAGTTGTATGAGTCGGGTTGGCTGAAGAAGACGTGGAGCCAGGCCCGGCGTCCGTGGGATGGGAAGAATTCTGCTGCGGCGCAGCAAGGCCAGTCACGTGATCTTTGTAGCAAAAGGGGCGAGCAATTGTGACCGATGGCGGCCCGACCCACGTGCTCTGTCAGGTACCCTCACAGTCCCCGTCTTTCTCCACTTGTCCTTGATTCCACTATGCCACCCAGCCCTGGCTGGGGATTGCTTTGTGATAAAACAAGAATGACTGCGTGTAATTTATTTCTGTGTTTTTATACTTTAAGAGTTTATAATGCCCCTCCTGAAATAGGAACTTAAGTCTTAATTTTGTATACCTCACTAAATTTGTATTATTTTACAACTGAGAAGAATATGGAGATAATATTGTCCTACTACTCTGTGTTTGGCAGATGAAGAAACTTGAGGTCCAAACAGGTGACATAACATGTTCCGGTCCCTCAGTTGGGAAACGTTGGAGCCATTTCCTTTTTGGCAGGTTTGAATGCAGTGGAGATGAGAGTCTTTGTATATTTTATAATTCAGTTTGATTATGTTTTAAGTTAGAAGAGACAGGTCATAATTGCTCTTATCCTTGAAGAAATAAGTATCTCTGGAGCCCCGTGAGCTCACATTTGACCTAAATAGTCAAGTCTATGAGACACATGGGTGGACTTAGGAAGGATGTACTTGAACTTCCAGATTCCAGGAACAAATGTGAGATGCCAGGGAGGGGGCGGTCGGGGAGGGAGAAGCCAGGCTTGTGCAGGAGGTGGAGCCTGTGACAGGTCCTAAGTGCAGAGCTCAGCAGGAGAGGGGAGAGGATGGTCAGGCCCCCTTTTTATTCCTGAATTTATGGCTAGGGTTCTATGCCAGTGACTTCAGTGTTCAGGATAACCTGTTTTGTGCCCAGCTCACTTCATTCATTTCCTGCTGTCTCCTTTTGTTAATGGCTCACAGGGTGCCCTGCCTGAGAAGACCTACGTATCAGATCCGCCACCCCGTCTTGAACTTGGAACATAGTCATGAAGTTTTCTTTCTCAATAAACTTTTTCTGCTTTTAACTTCTATTGTCCTAGAATTCATTCTTCAATTTTATAGAACATGAACTTTCGGATATCTACCAGTTGGGAGTTATAATATGTTCTTTGATGGATTATTTTTGCTTATTTCAACACTGTTTTTGGATTACTCGCTGCCCTGTGTCATTACCACCACAGATATGTGCAGACAGCATAACAGCAACAGTTAGAGGGAAGCCAGGGACGTGAGAGGCAGTGGGAGCCAAGTGCTGGCGACTCTGTCTGTCCTGGGTCTCGTGGATGGGAGATCTATTCTGGTCCTTTCCAGTTATTAGCTGGTTAAATTCACACCCACTCTCTCCATGGTACTGGATATTAAAGTCAGAGTATTGAGCAAGCCATGCAAGTGCTCTACCAGTGAGCTACATCCCCGGCCCTTCTGCTCTGGGCAGGCAGACAAGCACGGGTATTGTTTGGAAGCTTCCTAGGTGTCTGCTTTCAGCAAGGACTGAGAAGCACTGATCTTACATGTTTTTTTTCCCTGTTCCTTGAGGAATGCAGGTGCCTGCACACGGCTTTCTGTTGACCTTTTTTTCTCAATGTAATTTTTCCCATAGTGGGTATAACACAAGAGATCAAGTTACTGGCTTTCATGCTGTTCTGTAGGTTGGGATTAATTTCTGCAAAACTAGCAAGGGACATATGATTGGGCACTGGCTACCTTTAATTCTTAAAGTAATAATGTGCCTTAATTCAGTCTCTGAATTGTTACTCTCAGTTATCTTGCCTGAACTATTATTTTCTCAAATTTATCTTGATATCTTCACTTCTTGAAGGATGTGACACTAGAAGGTAACTTTCAAAAATAATGTAAAATAAAACCACTAGAAAGATCCATTAAAGGAAATGCAGGTTATATCCCAAACAGTTTAATCCACAAAAGAAAAAAGATTTCTTAGATGGAGATATGCATTTCACTGTTTTCCTCAAGAACTCACCAATATCCCTATATTAAAAGCAATTTCTGTCTCAGATTAAAAGTGTATTTAGTTTTTGATGTAATATTAAAAAGCAGATATGTTTCAGATATTTTTCTTTTATTTCTTAATTCTTAGTTTATAACACCTGTCAGTTGCCTTTAGGTATTTTACACATATGTGTATTTACTTTATTTTACTTTAATTGTAATATCTAAATAAATTCATGGAAAATAAAGACTGGGAAGAATGGGTTAAAAGAGTGCAGAATTTAAATTTGTGTAATCAATGAATCATACAAACACTTATCAGTGTCTTTGTGTCTGGCATTGGCTAAAGGGTGAAAGGGGTACAGTTTTGATGGTTTATAATTTATAACCTAATCAGAGATCATAGAAAAATTAAACTGACAAGGTGTATGTGACTAAATGTCAACCTGAGTGGTAGTGACAATAAGTACCACAGCTCAAATAAGAGAGGTGTGGTATGAGTAGAACATTTTGGTCTTCTTCTGCAGGCTTTGACGCCCTCTGGCAAGATTTTAGTTTCCTATTTATTAAAGACTCAGATCTTGAAACAAGGTTCCTTCTTGTGGTTAACTTCTTGGTTTACAGTCTAGCTTTTGTAGAACACTGATTAGAAAATTACATTAAATAAAAAATAGATGAAAAGAAACAAGGAGATAGACCTTTTGCCAGTAGGGAGGAGACCAAGGGCTGCAGGCTGGGGCAGTGAAGAGAATGGAGATGTGTCCCTAACATGTATCGACTGTGCACCGTGATGTCCACTGTCATGATGATCACCAGTGTGTACTAATGAAAAATCATTTCTTTAGAAGTGAGCTGATAACTCTTTCAAAATATTTGCCATATTGGAAATGTATTATTTTTTTCAAATTGGGATTGAATTTTATGTATCTTAATTTCCTACCTCCAAATATAAGAGTGAGATCAGAAGCTAAATCTTGGCTCCAGTTCTGAACCGGGCTTAGATGGAGTCTTTGGGAAGCATCTCTTTTGTTACGGTTGTGTCTAGAAGTCCCACCAAAGCCTCATGAAGTCGTAGGTAGGATTTTCCAGAGGGCTAGATCTAGAGTGTGTGATGCTGAGATGAGGGGTGTGCGATTACTAAATCAGCCCATTGACTGGTTTGGCATCGCCCTAATCCTGGAAGCCTAGAGAGAGGACAAAAGAGGCAGAAAGATGCTGCTAAGGTCACTTGTGCGCTTTGCTCCCCATGCCCTCCATGAACTGTGTCTCCTCTGCGTCACTTCCCTGCCCTGTGCCACTCTGCCTGGAGCCAGCGATTATGGCCGGAAACCTCTACAAACTGTGAGCTAAATAAATGTTTCCCCCTTGAACTTGGGGTGTTGGGTGTTTTGTCTCAGCAATGAGAGAAAAGTAACTAAGACATAATTCTTTTTTTTTTTTTTTTAGGTTTTTTGAGACAGGGTCTCGCTTTGTGGTTCAGGCTGGCCCTGAGCTCAGCCTCCAACTCACATCACAGCAATCCTCCTGCCTCTGCCTCCCGAGTGCTGGGATTACAGGCATGAGCCACCACGCCCGGCACTGTGCTATGTGGTACTGGTTGCTGCTGGGTGTGGGTCTCCACACCCAGTATTGTTATGTGGTTACCGGGGAATTGAACCCCGGGCCCTTGCGCTTGCAAGATAGGCGCCGGAACCACTGAGCTAACTCCCCGGCCCAAGACATAATTCTTTTAACCTGTGGCTCCCATGAGCTCATTGGCAAGTAGCTGGACACTGCACTCTCTTGCGGCTTTTCCAGCTGTCCTTTCTGATCAGCCACCTCTGCCAGTGTGAGTGGACACCCTGTACTGTCTCAGTCACACGTGAGGCCTGTTCTAGTCCACGAGCGACTGACATTTCCCATGAAGATGGGACAGGTGATGGCAGTTTTACAGCAGATGAGAAGGGGATGGAATAGTGATCAACGGCACACATTTAACATTCTAGGTTTGTGTGCGCTCATGGAGGAGGTGAAGAGACATCTTAAATGGAAACGCCATTTATCATAGAGTCAAGACTGTAGGAAATAAAGAGGCACAAAGCATTTTCTCTTTATAATGACAGAATTATTTCTTGGTGGTTTCATTTTTCCTCATTGGGACAGAAAAGTGTTCTTTTTCTTTTTGGTCTGAATCTCAAATCCATCTTTTTTTTTTTTTTGAGACAGGGTCTCGCTTTGTGGTTCAGGCTGGCCCTGAGCTCAGCCTCAAACTCACATCACAGCAATCCTCCTGCTTCTGCCTTCCGAGTGCTGGGATTACAGGCGTGAGCCACCACGCCCAGCACTGTGGTATGTGGTACTGGTTGCTGCTGGGCATGAGTCTCCACACCCAGTATAGTATGTGGTTACTGGGGAATCGAACCCGGGTCCTTGCGCTTGCAAGACAGGCGCTGGAACCACTGAGCTAACTCCCCGGCCCAATGAAATCTATCTTTTGATGGCTACTCCAAATAGCTTTCTTTTCAAACAGCCCCTTGCATTCTAATTCCATTAGATTTTCTCCCCTTGGGGCAACTACCTCTTCTAAGAATTAAAAAAAAAAAAAATCACTCACATTGCCCAGGATATTTAACACCCTCACCCAAATTTAATAACTTCTTACTGTTTTTTAAAAAAATCTCTAAAAGCTCTTCAGCTTTCTTTAAAGTTTGCCTCTTTATATTCACTGTCTTTGACATTTTATTTAGCTTCTAATGTGAGAATCAACTCCCAGTCCACGGTGTCCAATAAATACTAGAATATCTACCAACTAATTACACTTCCATCCCTCCAACCTCTGAGATCTTGGGATTTCTCAAATCGCTTTGATTTAGAGAAAGGCCCTTTTTTCTTTTAATATTTCCTCTGTAATTATTTCATGATTCAACATCCACAGAAATTTAAACTTCAGAGGAGGAAGTAGCCTCACCCTGTATCTAATTAAATTTCAAATTTTCCAAGCAAATTTGGGAGATTAAGAATGCAGGGAGGCCACAGTCCTTTCCTCAAATCCAGATTAAAAATAAAATCTTAAAATGTGAGCACAGTGCTTATCTCCTCGACAGCTTCAGGTTTCATTTGAGAAAGAATTGTGGCTGCTACCATGACCCCTGTGATATTGGAATCTGTCTCTGTAGTGCGAGTGCCGTGGGATGGAGGAACATAGATTTATCATTGCCTTGTGCTCAAGGGTTTTCCAGTGCTTAGATGGATACCATCTTCTCAAGTGGAGCCCAGCAGGGCTGACCTGCCTGCTGGAGAACTACTCTCTCTAAATCTCAAGTGGATGAAAATCTGTGGAGATCTTAAGACTGGAGAAAAGAAGACTTGATGAATATATTGCAATTAAACTTGTGAATTAAAGAAGGAAGAGAAGAACAATGAAGACATTGAAATGATTTCACATGGATTATGCTTGACACATTTGTAATTAAAATAGATCCTTAAGGTGAGTTTGTATATACTAGTAGAATGATTATAAAAAAAAGCCAAGTGTGTTATTAAATATCTACAGGGAAAATTTCCCAAGTGATAAATGTGAACATTTGGCTTCTTTAACTTCAACCGTTGCTTACTGAAAACAAGAGGATTGGGTTCCTCCAAGCAAACCATGCTTGTGAAAAAACTTGTGTATGTTTATCAGGTATACACAAGTCATATAGACTGGTACATTTGTAATACATTTATTTTTATTTTTTAGGTTTTTTGAGACAGGGTCTCACTTTGGAGTTCAGGCTGCCCCTGAGCTCAGCCTCCAACTCACATCACAGCAATCCTCCTGCCTCTGCCTCCTGAGTGCTGGGATTATAGGCGTGAGCCACCACGCCCAGCACTGTGCTATGTGGTACTGGTTGCTACTGGGCGTGAGTCTCCACACCCAGTATAGGTATGTGGTTACTGGGGAATCAAACCCGGGTCCTTGCGCTTGCAAGACAGGCGCCAGAACCACTGAGCTAAATCCCCGGCCCTGTAATACATTTATTTTTTAAAAAATAGTTTTAAAATTTTTATTAGTATATGTTTGTAAAATAATACCTACACTCGTTTTTGGGAATTGGTATCATATTAATTTTTAAAGAGTGTTTTATAAGTAGCTTTAATTTCAATTGCACAACTCAATAGTAACATTTGTTACAATTCCTCAGTATTTTGAACTTAGGATTTAGCTCAATGGTTCCAGCGCTTGCCGCGCAAGCGCAAGGTCCCAGGTTTGATCCCTGGTAACCACATACAGCAGAGCCAGGCATTCCGCATACCTCCTTGCCAGGCATGGTTGGCTCATGCCTGAATGGCTCACGCCTGTAACCCCAGCACTTGGAAGACAGAGGCAGGAGGATTGCTGTGAGTTTGAGACTGAGCTCAAGGCCAGCCTGAACTATAAAGCGAGACCCTGTCTTAGAAAAAAAAAAAAATCCTCAATATTTTAAGGATCCTTTCAGATCTCTTATAAAATTCAACACTGATTTGCTCATAGCAGCTAAAGACTGTGTGACTCTTTGTTCCAGGACACTTTAGGACTTAGTGATAGTAATTTATACTTCCAAAATATATAAACTATTGCAGTGTATAAAATGCTTTGATTATCTCATCATTTGATCCTTAAGACAATCCTGTGAGGTAGGAATAAATATTATCTTACAAATGAGGAAGAGAGACAAATAATATATTTGATACTTTTTTGTTTTGATTCAGAGTCTTCCTTTGTAGTTCAGGCTGGCCCTGAGCTCACTATGTAGTCCAGGCGAGCCTCAAATTCTCAGCAATCCTCCTGCCTCTGCCTCCTGAGTGCTAGAATTTCAGGCGTGAGCCATCACGCCTGGTACTGTGGTGTGTGGATACAGGAGATTGAACTAGGGACCTTGAGCTTGTGAGGCAGATGCTGGAACCTCTGAGCTAAATCCGGGTCCATTTTGATAGACTTTTACTTCCATATTAGTAAGGACTAGTTGCCAATGAACTTTTACATTTTTATTTTTTGGTCCTGGGGATCGAGCTCTGGACCTAACACTTGCGAGGCAGGCACTAGAAGCACTGAGCTAAATCTCTGGCTCCCCAGTAATCTTTTAAACAGTTGTGAAAGTAAAGTTTTCATGAGAGAAAATGAACGGGCAACTAGTGGAATCCAACTCGGTATATTTGTGGCTGAACAGCCGGCTACCAGGTGGTTCATGAACAAGAGTTAAAGCTCTTGTCCTGTGTGTCCACCTACGGATAGTTCCGGCTGCCACCTGTCTCCCATCTGGTCAAGGGGAAATACACAGTTAACCCCACGTTGCCCTGCATTGCAAGTATGATGGTATTTTAGCTGCAGGTCTTTTGCTTCGCAATTATACATTACTGTTGAAGTGTTGTGAGTTGTTGGTTAAATTTACAGTGCGGAGCTCTGCACACTTGGAACACAGTCCGTCTTGTCTTAAGTAGACCAAGTTCCTTGCGCGCCCACGGAGCTGCGCATGCGCACATGCAAACCAGCCGCTTCACGGAAGGAAGCGGCCGCTCTGACTGAGAGTGGGGGGCCGTGGACGCAGCACGGTGGGGGCTTCAACATTCCTAAGTGACCTGTGTGAGGGAGAGGAACGTCAGCACTGTGAGAGCTCTTCAGTGACCTCGGGAACGTGCTGGATCCCATGAGTCTGCACCTAAGCTGGGACAGGGTGACATTTTGTGAGGGAGGAGGGTTTGGATGTGTGTTGTGGTGATCGTTTTTCAAATATACCAAGTGATAAGTGCCTTTGGTTGTCAGGGCAGACTCTTGGTTTCCAGATATGCTTGATGATAGTGTTATTAAATGCAGCAAATAGGATAAACTCGGATGGTAGACATGACCACACAGGAAGTGAAGGGCTACACAGGCTTGCTGTCAGGGGCGAGACCTCTGGGTGGAAACAGCTCAGTCAAGGATGGAGAGTTAACACTCGACTAGTTAGTAACCGAGTTGTCTATTCCTGAATTATAAAAAATAATAACATGTAACAGTCCTTTTGTGTGAAATTTTCACACATACATATATTCAGAAGTTACTAAGTATTACTGAGGACTAAGCAATTTACTGGCTCTTAAACTTTGTAAATCTATTCATGAAAAGTTGTTAAATGATACCATGTTAATTTGTTTTTGTAATCAAGGTGACTAAGGAAATAATTCCAATTATGTAAATACAATGATGTATGATAAAAAAAGAGAGAAGTCCGTGTGCTCGGGAGCGCTGAGCTGGGGGATCGGGCATCTGCTCGCTCAGGGTGCGGAGCAGCCCCTCCTGCCGGACAGATTCTCCTGAGGACCTTGGACCCCACGAGTTGGTAAGAGGAGGGAGAGAGTTTTGCATCAAATTTGGGTCTAGCTGTGTGACTGTGAGGAATGGAACTGCAGTTTTCTGGGCCAGAGCCACAATTAAGCTTGTTAGGGAAATGCATAAAAGTAAAATTATATTTTTTCCCCTAAAGCCATGATTTCTCATACAAGCCTAGAGCTCTAAAATTAGATAAAATCTTAGTGATTTGTTAGTCTAGCTTCCTTATTTTGAAAGGAAAAATTTGAGGCCCAGCAGGCTGCTGTGATGAAGCCTCCGAGACTTGGGAAGAGCTGGATCATGACCAGAGCTCTTCATACCCAGCCAACACTCTTGTTAAACAATGTATAACAAGAGTTACACCTACTTTTTGAATAGGTGAAATTTTCACGGGGCTAAAAAACTACAAAAGAGTGTAATCTAAACATTTTTCCATTCTGTTCCTCAGCTGTCAGTCCTCCTTGGAAGTGGATAATGCTATCGGTTTTTTTTTTTTTTTTTTAATTAAAATTTTTTTTTTTTTTTTTTGAGACAGGGTCTCGCTTTGTAGTTCAGGCTGACCCTGAGCTCGACCTCAAATTCACATCACAGCAGTCCTTCTGCCTCTGCCTCCCGAGTGCTGGGATTACAGGCGTGAGCCACCACGCCCGGCACTGTGGTATGTGGTACTGGTTGCTGCTGGGTGTGGGTCTCCACACCCAGTATGGTATGTGGTTACCAGGGAATCGAACCCGGGTCCTTGCGCTTGCAAGACAGGCGCCGGAACCACTCAGCTAACTCCCCGGCCCAATGCTATCGGTTTTAAAAAGATATTTCTGGAAGTGTTTCATGCAGATGTGACAGATATGTATGTGCACACTGTTTTCTCTTCATACAAGTGATAGTGTGCTCTTCACACAGTTTTGCATTGCATGCATGCGTGGGTGTCTGTGTGTTCGTCTTGACTGCTGCAGTCATTCCACAGTAGTACAGAAAGCATTCTCTAACCTCAGCACGGAGAGAGGCCGAAGCAGGAGGATCATGTTTTGAGTCCCACCTGGCATCTTCGCAAGACCTTGTTTTAAAGTAAAGTATAAAAAGGACCACGGACATAGCCTTGTGGTAGAGCACTCTGGGTCGTGTATTTAGTATCTCACACAAAAGCATCCTCCTTAATTTTATGGCTACAGGATACTTCGCCGAATGGATATGTGGTAAATGAATGTAAATAGTCACCCATTGATAGATGTATATGTTGTTTCTACTCTTCTGCTTATCCAAACAAGCTGCCCTGAATCTCTTCTGCTGATGCCATTTTGAAGACATTTATAGGAAAAAATTCATAGAAATACTCTGTTTTGTTACTGTGAATAGACATAGAGAAGTACTGAAACCATTTTACAGCTACCTGGAAAAATAAACCCTTTTCGTCTCAGGAAGCAGCTGATTTTTAAAAATTTACACTTATATTATTTTTGGAAATTTGTATTGTTTAATTAAATATGTGACTTGGTTTTGGCTTTGTTCGTGGTTATATCCTGATCTGTGCACCAGTTTATCAACACCAGGAACGTTTTATTTGTTAGGAATAGAAAGTGAGCTTATTCTCCCCGCTTGACAGGAAGCCACAGTTTGGAGAAGTTAAATAAAATAAAAACTAGAAGTGTGGCACTTTGCTGTACATAGATCTGAGTGCTTTAGATTTAGCAATAGTAGCTCTTTACTTGAAAATACTCCAGATAACCCTAATGCTCAGCTTTAAGCAACATCTTTAGGACCTAAACTCAGAATGAGAACAGGAAGACAGTTTTCTGGTGAAAACCCAGAAACTGAATGTAATACAAGCATACTACAATATTACCTACAATATACAATACTGAGACGGAAGATCAGTTATTATCACTGACCAAGAAGGATAGATTTAAAGAAAATTATTCAAACTATCATCTATAAGTGCCACATGATAGGAATGAAGAAGAGGAAGAGAAATCCCAGAAGTTAATAAATTTGACATTAAATAAATGATTCAAGAAGTTGATATATTATGTCACTGAAGCAGAATACCTGCCTATACTTATTAAAGAATATTAACTATAATTAACATTTTGTGTAAGAGACTGCCAAGATCCTCTAACAATCAGTTAGATTTACTTTTATAATAAAATATAAAGTTATAATGTTTCACCTTTGATAATTAAAGTTGAGTTCTACTTTGGTACCTGTGGTATTAAGAGTACAATCCCCAGTATACAGGAAAACCTAGTAGTTTTGTGGAGTAGCAGACAGGACTTTGTTAGTTTATTGGACACTGAATGAAATTTTCCTGAGGATGAGCATCTAACCACAGGCAGAACCTATATTAACAAATATGTTGGATACAGTTTTCCTGTTCTAAGAGGGCGCCTGAGTAACTGCGATGAGGAACAAGAGACACAAGAGGAAGGATACTATGTGGAGAGAGAAAAGCACAACACTGTAACATATGACATAGAGAATGTAAGATATATAAACTTTCCATACTTATCAGGACGTGTTTCTTAGCTAGTCAAGAATCCAGTGGTCCTTCATTCTTTTTGAAGTGACATTTCATAAGAAGTTTACCACCACCTTTAGATTAGTTTATTGCATTATTGATGAAACCATGGATTTTGCTTTCCCTTTCATTCAGGATCTGAGTCATGATCATGTTTTCTCTGCCAGTGAGATTATTATAAGAAAAAGCCAAGTGAATATCAGCGAAAAACAAGATTTCAATCAGTGGAATTCTGGGGTCATATATCAAGGAGAAGTCAGATAAGTTTTAAAGAAAGTCCAAGTCATGCTGTTGAGACAAAAAAATGCAGCTAGAGAAGGGCGAACTGAGAAGATGGACGGATGGAATCGAAGCACATTTCTCTTTGTTTTCTTCTTCTGGACTGTGATTAGAGTTGGATTCTCACATCTCCTTTTGGGTCACTGACTTTAGTGAGTTCAAAGGAGAGAGGGCAAACGTGGCCGAGACAGGTCTACTCCAGGCGCTTCGCTGTTTGCCTTTGTCTAACCCAGGCTCAGCGTCTGACACCGGAAGTGGGCGCCGGAAGAGAAGAGGGGGAAGGCTGTTCCCCGAGTTAGCATCAGAATGTGCCTTGCAGCCATAGACGGGGTGGGGCGGGGCTGCCGGCTGCACTGCAACCTGTGAGGCACTGCCAGGTCCCCAGCCAGAAGTTTCTAATCACTTTATGACAAGGGACTTTGCATGTCAGCTTTTCAGCAGGGCCCCTACCCCAATTGTAGGGCTCCTTGGTGTCAGGTTACACTGTATGGAGTCATCACACAACAGCCAGGGCACAAATGTTCAAGAGTGAGAGACGCTACCGTAGGTGTCTGACCTGCAGGTTTAGTATCTTCTGAGTTAGGTACTATCACTCATTTTAAAGAAGAAGAAATGTATTTAGGTAAGATAATTAATGTGAGGATCAAGGCTGGGAGAATGATGAAGCTAGAGTTTAAACCCCTGTCTGTATTAATAGTCCTAATTCCTGAGTCCTGGTGGTATCTTCATGCTTGAGGATAAGAGAGTGGAGATTGTAATAATCACTGGTGTGTTTTTGCTTTATTTCTGCCTTGAGGCTTCCGGCCAGACTGACACTCAGACATACTGACACAGGAGAGCAAGGCCTGGCTCCTCACTTAAAACGCAAGCTCGCGTTCTCTACAATTGAAGAATGACCTTTAGGAACGACCAAGGTTTGAGTAGAAAATTTTATTGAGAAAGAAAGCTTCTGCCTAAGAGAGGCAGAAGGGGGAACCTGGAAAGCTGGTTAACCCACCCACCTCACATTTCAGAGGGCTTTTGTGGTACAAAGCCATGAGGGGAAGCAGGTTTAAGGTGGTGGCTTTCAATGAGATTTAAAAGAAATGGGCAAATCATAGTTAACCAATGGAATTACAAGTAGAGTTGTTTAAGCAATCTTGATCAAATGGGGTCCAGTGAGAAATCAAGTAGTACAGGGTCATTTCAATCAGGAGACTTCTCCACGTGAGCTAAATTTTTGGCCCTTTACCCCAGGGAATTTGTAATTACAGCATTCCTGGGGAGGGGGTAGATCTCGATGTTGAGTCCCTATCAACATAGTTATTCAGGAGAATGAGGCCTTATCAGTCAATGTTATCCTGGAGTTGGGCTAATGTCTTTGTATATGTCTAACTAGCTTTCCTACCTATAATAATACTGTTGGCCGCTATGTCGCCCTTGCCACAGTCTAACACACCAGAAACTTCACAGATACCTGGAGAGTCAAGGCTGACAACATTGCGGAATTTTGTCCTTCCTTAATAGATAGGAGTGAAAGAAGCCATAGAGGTTGTCCTGAAATACTGTAGGGAAGAGGGCACTTGAAACATATTTTGAAATTAAAAACTTTAGTTCTCCGGTATGATCACACGTATGTCCTGGGCAGCAGGACAGTAGAATGCGGTGTGACCACTGGGAAGGCTGCGGGGCACGTGGTTGGCTGATCCCAAGCTCGGGCTGTGGGAATGAGAACTTCATTTCTCCAGCCAGTCCCTCCCAGGTAGCAGGACCATCGCTTGGTCCCCTCCCTGCTGGGACAGGGCCATGGATGAAGGAGTCTAGCCAAAGCATCTCTAAGGTCTTTTTCTTTTCTTTTTTCCTTTGAACATCAAGTCACCTGCTTGTGGCTAACTCTACTGAATATTCCAATAATGACGAGACAGGGAGGGCTGCGGGGCCCTGGGCCTAGTTTTTTGGACTGTCTCTGAGTCTTAAGTAGTGGTCCTAGTAGCAGCATCTCCTTTGGCCTCCCAGTGAGTGCAGGTTTGGGTCATAATAATGGTTACCCCAATTGTGTTTCATCTTCAGGTAGCAAAGAACTTGTCAAATTGAATGTCTGATGTCTCTGTTCTCACCAAACGTTATAGGATGATGTGGCTCCGGTCAGGATGTACATGGGATTCTCTGTTTCTCTGCCAGGCTTTTCCTAATCTTACATCTTCGTCTCCAGTTCCTGCTTCCCTCCAGTTCCTCCCACCCTGTGTTTAAATGGAGGCTTTGTGCAGCTTGGTACATCCGGGGCCCTTCACAGGATATGCTATGCAGCAGGCTTCAGCGTGGGGACTCCGCTCCCATCTGGTGCAAAGGGATCGGGACAAAACTGAGCTTTGTCCCTTTCCCTCACCCCGTTCCTAACACAGAGGCATAGCATCCTAGTTTTCAGAAATCATTTTCTCTCTGTCACAGTAATCAATTATAACACTAATTCATTATGAGGGTAAGAAGCAAAGATGAACACTGTCAACTAAACATGACACAAACAAGTACAGAAATGCTCATTTCAAATGCAAAACCCAATAAATCAATATTAAATGAGTTTACACTTCTGCACACAGGACTTGCTTAAGGTTGTGGTTGGGTCTCTGCATAAAAAGTGGCAAACATCCATCTGGACTCCTTTGTTCTAAGTTTCAAAAAGCAAACTTGTATAAGTTTAACAAAAAGAAAGCGTTACTTATCTCAGAGAGGACTGGGCCAAGAGAAGCTGACAAAGCCTTTCCCCACTAACTTCCTCTGTATTTGCTCCCTTTTCTCCTGCTTCACCTGAGGCTTTGGCTCCTCAGGGCACGTAGCACCCTCTCTCTCCGAGC
>PVIR01021342.1:0-17374 GCA_004026965.1 Petromus typicus
GAATCCATTTTCCTGTCTTTCTCATTTTATAAGTCACTCAATGGGCTGGGGATTTAACTCAGTGGTTCTACACCTACCTTGCAAGTGCAAGGTCACGGGTTCAATCCAGGTAACCACATACAACAATGCTGGGCTTAGTGACTACACTCACCAGCAATCAGTACCACAATGCCAGGCATGGTGGCTCACACCTGTAATCCCAGCATTCCGAGGCAGAGGCAGGAGGATTGCTGAGTTCCAGGCTGAGGGGAGTTCAAGACCAGCCTGAATTACATAATGAGACCCTGTCTCAAAAAAAAGTTCTCAAATCCCTTGGCTCATGGTCCCCTTATCCTGATTCCCCCTTTAAAGAAACTTCTGACAATATTAGACCCCCTGACAATCCATGATAATCTCCCTATTTTAAAGTCATCTGATAAATAATCTTAATTCCATCTAATACCTCCTTCCCCCATCATAATACTCACAGGTCCTGGGAAATAGAATGTGGACCTCCCTGAAGGACTATTACACCTACTCCCACTAGCACTATGTGATGTGCTTCATTTATTTACATCACATTTAATCTTCACAACAGCTCTGAGAGAAATCATATCTTATTCATTTTACATGAAGAATCTGAGTCTACTTGTAATACCTTTTCAGATTTTAAATAATTCAAAGTGGGAGGCTGACAGAAGAGAATACTAGAACTGAACCAACAGAATCAGGACCCAGCACCACGCCCATTTGCCTATTCTAAAGCTCTTGTTGTACTCCCTCTGTTGTAAGTAGGTAAGCTAGCTAGACTTCTCAGAGGAAGTTAAATAGGGCTGGCCCTCCAAATGCCCACAGAGAAAAGTCAAGGAGCCAACAAGGAAGACAAGAGACATTTACTGAAGGTCAATACTACAAAAAAACGAGGAAAAAACTACCACACCCAGGTAGGATA
Organism: Petromus typicus; assembly: GCA_004026965.1. Classification (NCBI taxonomy): domain Eukaryota; kingdom Metazoa; phylum Chordata; class Mammalia; order Rodentia; family Petromuridae; genus Petromus; species Petromus typicus. The sequence goes on from PVIR01021342.1 coordinate 932, forward strand.
AATAGCAATGACTGATATTCTAAGTAGGTTTCAATCACCTGGGTGAAGGGCTAGGATCTTAACCCACCCTCTCCGGAAACATCCTCACTAGAAATCCTTGTACACTTGCTATGTGGCTTGCTTTCCCATTGGATCTCCACTTAATATTACCTAAGTGACTTAGGTAATACTTGTGATTTTATTGGTTGACTATAGTTTAGTCCCACTTTGAGCCCACCTCACCTTGTGGTTCTGTCCCATAAAAACTCCCTGGGAAGTGAGGTGAGTGAGTCACTTTCCGCTCCCCCTTCTATCTTCATAGGCAGAACCTTTCTTTCTCAATCAACTTTTCCTACTCTTAACCTCCGTTGTTTCTAGAATTCATTTTTCAATTTTAGAGAACACCAACTCACATTCCAAGTATCTAGCAGGTTGGAGTTATAATATTTCCCATTCTGGGGGTTACTTGCTCCCCTGTTTCACTTTTAGAATTTGTGCATGTGTGTTCATGTATGTGACTGGTGGGAATAGAAAATAAGAAACTTGCTTCTACAAACAAAACAACCTCTCTCCTTCCATCTCTTTATACCCAAGATCTCTGTGCATGATTTTCTTAAAAGAAAGTTATATTTTACCACACACTACATTCCATTTACGCTTTTGTATAAGAAAACAAGCTCTATGTTAAGAAATTAGGATACAACAGGTATGAGAATAGGAAATATCAGATGAGTGTCAAGGACATTTATAAATTTTTTTTTGCTCAAGATGATTATACTGGGAAGTGAGGCCTTTTGCGGGTAATTAAGGAGACTAGGGCCTCACGAGGCTCTACTCAAGAGGTTAATGACCTTGTAAGAGGCAAAAGCGCTACCCACTTTTTTCGAACTGAGGATACAAGAAGTGTGACACCTGCAACCAGCAAAAAGGCCCTCCTCAGGATTCACTCATAATGGCATGCTGCTTCACACTTCTACCCTCCAGGACTATAGAAAAAATAAAGTTTTATTCTTTATAATTGTCTGGCCTACTCTGCTTCCTGCCTACCATGACATGAACAATCCTCCTCCACCATGCCCCTCCACCAAGTTGGAGAAGCCAAGAACATGGAACATGAAGAAAGCCATAAGTAGGGCTGGGGACTTAGCGCAGTGGTTCTGGAGTCTGCCTTGCAAGTGCAAGATCCTGAGTTCAATCCCTGGTAACTACACACAACAATGCTGGCTGTGGTGACTTATGCCCATCAGCAATCAGTACCACATACTACAATGCAAGGCATAGTGGTTCATGCCTATAATTCCAGAACTAATGACATTTTTACAGATAGTGGAAAAACAACCTTAAAATTCATATAGAACCAAAAATCCCCATCAGCAATTGGGGGGGGTAGTTGTAGGCATCACATTTTCTAGTTACAAAACTATCACCAAAACAGTACAGTACTGATACAAAAACAGGCTTCTTTAGTTTTGTAAGTGGAAATTAAAAAAAAAAAAAAAGATCAATTACACAGAATAGAGATCTCACTGGGGCAAGGGGAAATGGGAAAAAATGAAAATTAAGTCGTGTCATATACTGGTATAAATTCTCAATGTCGATTGTGATCATAATGTGTATATAAAATGTAACAATAAAATCAATTTTAAAAAACTTGTGACATGGGAAATATAAAGAACACTGATAACAATTTTTAAAAAAAGAATAGAGAGATCTCAGGAAGAAATTCAAACATATATAGTCAGAAAGGAAAGGGAATGTGAGGAGGGGAAGGGAACAAAAGAATTTAAGATGTGTTACTTACAATGAATGTAATCATTACATACTGCAAACATGTACTAATAAAAAAATTGTGCTGGGCAAATGGGATTTCTGTATGGAGAATAATGAATCTGAACCTTTAAATTGCACAACAGCCACGTCAAAATTGATAAAAACCTAAATGTAAAACCTGAAACTGTAACCTTCCTAGAAGAAACTGGGGAAAGGTGGATTTAGCTCAGTGGTTCCAGCACCTGCCTCAAAAGCACAAGGCTTTGCCGGGCGTGGCGGCTCACGCCTGTAATCCCAGGACTCGGGAGGCAGAGGCAGGAGGATTATTGAGTTCAAGGCTGAGCTCAGGGCCAGCCTGAACTACAAAAGCTACACAGAAAGGCTCTTGTCATAAAAGGGGGATTGACAGTGCTACAGACAGGTGCAACGGAAGCAAAGAGAGACCTAACCGATAAAAGTAAAATAAGCAAATCAAACTCCCAAACCAGACAATTGAGAAAGAAAGAAATGTTCTCCCAACAAAATATAGTGCTCAGAACCCTAAGGAATGATTTTCTAGTATAAATAAGTTGTGAGTTCATTAACATTCCAAGTACATAAACAGCAGCATCAAACTAATATTTGTATCAGTACTACAGACACCATAATCCACCCTAAAAGTTTAAAATGGAGAACGAAACTACAAACTACTTAAACTATCTTTCCAATATTCCTGGGTATTGAACTGAATTAAACTAGGTTATTCTGAGGGTTAAACTATTATCTGAGGGTTAAAATAAGGAGACATGCCAAAAACAAAACAAACCAAGCAATCCTAAGAAGTTGAAATATTTATTAGGCAGAAATCCATTCAGGGAACAAAGAACAGTCTATGGTCATAACACCCTGAACACATCTGATTTTGTCTGATCTTGGAAGTGAAGCAGGGTCCGGCCTGGTTAGTACTTGGATGGGAAGGAACAAAGAATACGTGTGAGTGTTTTACAGTCTGAAAAATGAGTCTGGAGCTAGGGATACAGCTCAACTGATAGAGTGCTTACATTCCAATAACACTACAAATGAGGCTGTATTGAAGTAGGAGAATAAAACAATGTTATTTTTTCATCAACTTTCATGTACCCTTTTGAAAAAGTAACAAACTTCTCTTAGGTATAGATATTCTTAAAGAGATATATCTTATATTTCCTGTCAACCAACAACAGGATTTACCTTCTAATGAACTTCCAGAAGATCAAGAAAGCATCAGATTATGATGCATACATAAAGTGCACCTATTTTCACACACACACACAGCACCAGAATTAAAATGTCTTAGGTTTGATCAAAATGGTCTTTCAAAATAATCTTTAAAAAAATAATAATCTAAAAAGACAAAGACCCGACCAGAAAGCTGTAACACTATAATCAAAGGAGACAATTACAGAAGATCCTCAAAAAAAATCAACTGTACCCTGCATCTTTAAGAAATAATTTTTTTTCTGAGGCAAGGTCTTCTTACTTTGTAGCCTACACTGGCCTTTGAACTTGGGGCAATCCTCCTAGCTCAGCGTCCTAAATGCTGGTGTGACAAATGTGCACTCCCATGCCCAGCTAATAAATTTAATTATTATTATTAAGATAGAAATTAAGGACTAGCGCCAAGGAAAGCATCCACAATCACAGTGGTCAAGCAATCAATAAGAGCTTATCAAGAACCTAGCAGGTCCCCAGGAAGGTGCCTAGGTGATACAAGTTCATCATAATTAATCTAGGAAGTACTATCATTTATAAATACAACATGACACAGTAAGGAGCAGAAGTTGCACTACATTCAACAATGATGTCTGAACTGCAAAGCAAGACCCTGTTTCTAAAAAGAAAAGAAAAGTTATTTTTCATCTATATGAAATGCCCAGAATAGGCAAATAGATCAGTGATTGCCTAAGGCTAGAGGGTAGAGGGGGAAGGATTATGAAAAAGTTCTAAAACTGACTATGGCTATACCACACAAGTCTGGCATATACTAAAAACCACTTCCATGCACTTTTTTTTCCATTACCAGACTCAAGACTTTGTGCTTGCGAGGCAGATCTGGCCCTGGCCCAGTTGTTTTTTGTTTTTTTGTTTTGTTTTGTAATACCAGGGATCAAACTCAGGACCCCACGTTTGTGAAACAAGCACCATGCCACTGAGATAAATCTCTGGTCCTCAAGGTACATTTTAAACAGGGGAAGTGCACTAAGTGAGCTACATTTCACTAAAGCTACTATTTTAGATTTTAAATTCTTCACAAAATGATAAGTTATAATTGTTATATTAAACCCCAGAAGCCCTACTCCCCTGTCAGGTATTTTTCTGGCCTGGTTTGACCCCATTACTGAAAATCTCACGCGGTCCATTTTTTTTCTATTTGATAAAAGTTAAAAACACTTCATGCTCAATTTTAATATAAATAATTATTTTCATAACAAAAGTTCCTAATAAAGACATCTCTTGTAACATTTGAGCTTAACACAATGTTACTATCTTACTTAAAAATTACTTGCTAAAATTCATTTATAGCCTCTCAAGAGTGCTCTTCAAAACGGATGAATTCTGTAGACAAAAGTTGAGTTTGCAGAGTTTCAGAAATAATCTGCCTCATAGGAAGAGCAGTAATTGTAATCCCAAAATACAATGCCAGAGTTCACACTCAATAGGCTCCACAGACATCAACCCACTTCCTGTGGAAGGCTAGGCTAGTTTGCTAGGATAGCCTGGAAGAGGCTATGTAGATCAGTAAGCAAGCCAGTAAATGTATAATATAGTTGATCTCACCCTCAGTGTTGACTTTGGTACACAAAGCAGGTGCAATTCTCAAAAACTCTGCTAGTGCATGGAAATACTGACAGGTTAGACCACCTGGCAGCTTCCAGGTCTTACTGTCCATGATTTATGGAATGTTAGTGTGCTAATAAAAATGCTCAAATATTCTAGGCCACACTAAAAAGAGCTTTCTCTTTTAGGAAACTTTGGAAAACCCTCTTTTCCTCTAGGCTAGCTTAATAAAAAAACAACTACAACAGATCTCAACTACTTCATCAGCCTGAATTTTAATGCTTTTATTATAATTAGCAATCTAAAGTTAGACAGAAACCTTCTGTGATCATAAACACATATTTTTCTTTGGGTTACTGTAAGGAGTATGTTGGCAGTCTCAAAGCAATTGTTAACATTTGCTCTTGAGATGGGAGAACTGAGAAGTTATACTTACATGTATTTCAAAAGTATTTTAGGAGAAAATGTTCTAGCATATCATTTTTGTTAAACTTCTAAAAGGACTTTGAGCTCTACATTGTTTTTTTCTTTTTTGAGACAGGGTCTCACTTTATAGTTCAGGCTGGCCGCAAACTCACTACGTAGCCCAGGTGAGCCTCGAACTCAGCAGCCGTCCTACCTCTGCCTCCTGAGTGCTGAGATTACAGGCGTGAGCCACCAGGCCTAGCACTGTGTGTGGTTACCAGGGAACAAACTCAGAACCTTGCGCCTGCCAGGCAGACGCTGGAACCACTGAGCTAAATCCTCGGCCACTGAACTCTACATTTTTAACAGAAAAAGGTAAAAGAAAACAGATAAAGAACTTGGAGAAATTAACAATGAATCGGTGCATAAAAATGATTACTTTTCTTTATTCCCAATAAATACAACTAAACTAAATAAAAGTTTAGTCTAAGACAGTCCTGAGGACAAAAGAAGGGCAAAAACCTGAAAAATAATCAGCAAACTATTAACAATAGTTACAATGTGCTAAGCGCAGTGTTATAGAACACATCATTTCTAAATTATACATCTATTTCATACCAATATCATACAATGACCATATGAAACTCATTTTTTTCCTATTTGAGCTTCTTTAATGTTCAAAATTTATGGAATATTGGTGGCTAATAAAGCTGCTCAAGTACTCTAGGGCACAGTAAAAATGATAGCCTCCCAACATCTGCTAATGATTTTCACCAAACTGCAACCTAATGAGGGAAATGCACACACAGCTATATTATAACTTACATAGACCACAGCCTAGACTATACGAGGATTTTACATATGATTGGTCACTTGTGATTTTTTGTTTAAAAGCAGTGGAAGAACTTGCAGAAAAGGTGGAATCTGGCACTGAACCAAAAGATGAACCCTCTTGCTAAGTAACAATAGTTATGATTCAGAGCAAAAGCTTGTGCCCCACCACCACCCATACACCCTAAAACTTTACAGACAAAATTCATAAACAAGACTTTAGACAAAATTAATTCAAGCAGAGAATGTATGTTCAGTACACTTCCACAAATAATATCCCAAAAAATTTTTTCTGGCAATACCTGGGTGTTTGCAAGGCAGGCGGTGGTGTGCCTCAGCTAAATTCCTGACCCTCACAAAAAATATTTTTAAAATCTAGTTCAAAATAGACTAAAAATTTTCTCACATTGCCAGGTGTGGTGGCTCATGTGTGTAATCCCAGCACTCAGGAGGAAGAGGCAGGTGGACCGCTATGAGTTGAGACTCACCTGAGCTACACATAGTGAGCTCAGGGCCAGCCTGAACTACAAAGCAAGACCCTGTCTCAAAAAACTAAATATAAAAAAAATTCTCCCATCACCTGGGTTCCATTTATCATTCCAATGTTCTCTTACAATTCTGGCATGAAATTTGCATCACAGTTTCTCTGCATTGGTTATTGTACTGAGAAACTCACTGCCCTTTTCCAAAGGGTGGTAATTTTGATTCTCCCTGCTAAACTGTGTACATTTGGGAGCCAGACTCATCCATTTCTACTTTATCTTCCATAATACTCCTTAAATAAATGAGCTGACAGATTAAACCTAGTTCTAATAGTTGTGATTATAATCATAATCACAAAAGATACCTGTACAACAAATATTATATTAAATCAGTTTTAATAACAGAACAAAGCACATCCAGATTAAACACCTTCCCCCAACAGTAAACCAACTGCTTTTTGATAAACCTTGTTCAGAAATGTTTAATAAAAATAATTTTTAAAGTACAATTAGTACGTCAACAATCTTAGTAGAGCATTATCTTTTTCTGTCAAAAAGACCTAAGCCAAGGCATTTATTTGGGCACTAGAAAGGCACAAAGTAATATGGCAAATATGCACAGAAATAGTGGGCAGTCTCAGTTACCAAGGATCTCTCAGCACACTCTGCAACTTAAAAAATGTCCTGGCGATATGTAGACATCAAACACTGCATTTAGGTGGTGCACACGGCTATTCAACTGTAATTCTAGCTACTCAGGAGGCTGAGGCAGGGGGACAGAAAATCTGAAGCCGGCCTGGACAACCTAGACCCTGTTTCAAAATAAAAAAGCTTTCTAAAGACTGGACTATATATCACAGTGTTATCTGCATAGTAATATGCAAGGCCCTAGGTTCATCCCCCTGGGAACAATACAAAAGTTTAAAAAAACATAAGACATATACCAGAAAAAACAGGTTGTCAAGAAATACAGCCTAGATATTTCAATAATTCTGAACACTGTCTTTTTTATGTGTTCTTTTTTGAAAAAGCTCAGACATTCTCTATTGTGATAAGTTAGGACGTAATCAAAGACAAAGTCTGAAACCTGTTTTAACTCTACTTTCTATAAAGAGATGGAAAGGAATATTATACCTAATGTTTGCCTGATATCTTTATCACAGAAGATCAGAAAGAAAAACTACAAAGTATAACAGTGCTAGATTGCACCAAGATGACCACAAAAGATTGTATGTGTATCTTTATGTCCTAATTTCTACAAAAAGAATAATTTTACAAACATTATCTTAAATTGGCTTTGTTTCCCAAATAGTGTCTTTGTTGTTGCCACCAAGCCTGCTAATTTGTAACATTCCACACCCCTCAGAAGCTACTAGTTTTGACTTTAGTAAAATAAACACTTAAAAGCAAGGTTTACTAAAATCAAAAACAAAACCTAGGACAGGTATTCTGGCAAATTTATCCTTCTCCAAGAATATTTTTTTAATACTGTAACTAAAAGCAACTTTTGATAAGGATAGCCAAAGAAAGACTATACACCCAACGCTACTTTGTTTATACGGTTGTAACTTGCATATGCAAGTATTCTAAAAGTGTTGCACAAGGAAGTGATGAAAAATGAATGCTTATAAAAACATTCAGTTCTAAATAAGGCCTCTAACAAGGGATACACTGTTTCTAACTGATTTCTGAAACAAGTACTGACAGGTGCAGCGCAGAGATAATGCCCTAAATTAAAAGACTTCATAATTCTTTCACCAACAGTAAAAGTTGCTGTTACTCATTCTAATGCTTACTTCAATAGCAGAAATCGACTTTATGAATGCTATCTGCCAAACTAACTTTATTCTCATCGGAAGTTTTTCCCCTTAATCGGACAGACTCTGGCAACCTGTTTTGTTATGATTTCTCCCTTCCAGAAGGGCCTCAGCCAGTGAAGTCTAGGTAATGTTTCCTACAGTTCAAAGGTTAAAGCAAGCTCAGTTCTATCTAAAGCTCCTTCCCCTCCAAGTATACACTTCAAGTCTTTCTCTATTTTTCTTTTCAAATCGCGGCCTGGGAGTAGTTTACAGTCCCATATAACTGCCAATCCAGAAGAAATGAGATCTGCCGGGTGATGACGAGGAACGAGAGTGAAATGATAGGAAAGACCGAGATCGATCAAGGACCATTTCTTCCTGGAAATCAGCCTCTCCTGACGCAGGAAACGAGGCTATGCCCGAAGAACCTGCTGCCCGGAAGCAACAACTTCCATCAAACAGTAAAGAAAGTTGCTAAGGAGAGAGCTTAGCGTCCAAGCCGCCTGGCGCCGGTGCAGAAGCAGCGCAGGCCAGGGCGGCCTGCGGGGGGTGGCTGCGGCGTCGCTGGTGGGGCAGACCCGGGCTCCGGAAGGTTCCAGGTCCGGGGGTGGGCGCCGGCCTTGGGTCAGTGCCCGCGTTCACACCCCTCCCCACGACCGCGGGCACTGGGCGGAAAGACAAGAGCAAAGAAAAAGGCGGACAATGCCTGACCGGGCCGGCGACCTCCGTGCGGCCCCGTCGGGCCATCCCTCCCCGGGCGACCAGCTACCAGGCTAAGTTTGCTCCTAAACCTTCCCTCCCACACCCGGCGGCGAAACCTCAGCTGCTGCCTTCCTCCCAGTGGGGCGGTTCCCGCGAGTCTGAGTGGAGGCGGCGGGCGAGCCGGGCCGGGCACGCGAGGCGGCGGAGGCGCGCGCGAGAGGAGCGGACACGCGAGGAGGACCGCGCGCGCGGTGAGCCGGCGGCGCGCGCCGAATGGGGCTGGGCGAGCGCGGGGAGACCCGGCACGCAGGGAAAGACACGGCGGGTATCTGGGCGCGCGGGGCTCCCCCAGGACTCGCAGCAGCTAGAAAGAGGTTTCGGTTGAGTCGGGCTGCACCGTGGTCTGAGTCCGTTAGGAGTCTCCGCTTGGGCGCGCAGCTGGCCAGCCATCCTGGCCCGCCTCCCCCTCGCTCCCACCAGGAAGGACAGCCAGGCGAGGGCCAGCGACCTCGAATCCCGCCCGGGCTGTAGCTGCCAGCCCTCGAGCATCCCGGCGCCTGACCCAGGGCTGGAAGAGAAAGTGAAATGAAGCACCTTTCCCCAGACGACACCTACCCGTCCCCGGTCCAAGTGCAGCTGCCCCGCTCCTAGATGCAGCTGGTCACCGCCCTCGGGCCCCAGGCTCGATTCTCTCGACAGTGGCGCGTCCCCTTTAAGGAATAATCCGATGGGAACCGATCTGTCGTTAAAGCTCCCTCCGACTCCGATTTTAACCGGATTTCTCTCTCCCTGAACCCGACGGGCGCCCGGCGGTGCTGCGAGCTCTTCCCACCCCTTCCCCGCCCCGCCCACCCCTTTTTCTTCCTGATTGGCGAGAAATACTACAACAGGAACAGCATTCTTAGTATTCCAGTGGCTGAGCCAGCCGCCCTTCAGACTTACCCTGCCTCTGTTTCGCCCCCTTCCCCTGGTTGGTTCAACCTCTAATCACTCTCTGTTGTCTCCCCTAACGTTGCTTTGGAGAACTGGCACTCAAAGCTCACTCACCCGCCTCCGGAAGGCGAACTTTATTTTTATTGGTAAAAGGACATCTTCCTGTGCACCTGATTGGGCAAGGAAGGGTCTAATTGGCACGCCCCTTACTCATCGCTCTCTCTTTACAGGTTTAAGAAAGCCTCAAAGTCTTTCCTAGTTTGCCTTCCAAGTGCTTTTTCCTGTAAATGTTGCTAAATGTAGAGGACAGTTTCGCAGCCTGTGTTAAGGGAAACACGAAAGGAGAAAGAAAGACTCAAAATGCTATCCAAATGGGTAACACACCGCAGCTGGGTCTTGCGTTCTGTGGATCCTAATCCTGTGGTCTTTTGCGTGGAGTGGTTACGCAGAGCTACAACACCTGAAATTCTAAAAGGCTCCTGAGATCTACTCAACAAGTTTTCACTCTGTCCCTTCCACTTACACCCTTGATTTCTTTGGTATTTCACCACCCACAAGAGCTTTAATGAAGGCATGCGTAAACCTGGAGCTTTCCTTGTTTATCTCACAGTCGTTCGTTTAGAGAAGCATCAAAGCCATTCCACTAAGTTCCGTTTAGTCACGTCCTTTGTGCCGCTCGTGTTTGCACAAGAGGTAAGTTATGATTTCTTTTTTGAAAGGATGAATATTAATTGTCCCCCCCCATGCCAACCTCGAAGTGTAGGACTTTGTCCTTCTTGCTAGAATAAGGACAGTCCAGGATTAACCCAAGCAGGCACCAGAAGGCTATTCTTTGAAGGACCGTGCCTTCTCAGGAACAAACGCGGCTCTCCCAAAGAGAATATGGCCCAGTACGGAGATTACAGGCAGCCCCCTGAGGTCTGTATTAGAATAGCCCCAATTTCCCACCCACTTGTAAGAACTCAAAGGCTTGGTTTTTTTTGTTTTTTTGTGTTTTTGTTTTATTTTGTTTTGTTTTGTTTTTTTAGGTTTTTTGAGACAGGGTCTCGCTTTGTAGTTCAGGCTGGCCCTGAGCTCATCCTCAAACTCACATCACAGCAATCCTCCTGCCTCAGCCTCCCGAGTGCTGGGATTACAGGCGTGAGCCACCACGCCCGGCACTGTGGTATGTGGTACTGGTTGCTGCTGGGCGTGGGTCTCCACGCCCAGTATGGTATGTGGTTACCGGGGAATCTAACCCAAGCCCTTGCGCTTGCAAGACAGGCGCCGGAACCACTGAGCTAACTCCCCAGCCCCCAAAGGCTTGTTTATAAAGAAAGAATAAAATAAAAAAATAATCTTTGCAGCACAGTTTTGGTTTTAGTACTTATTTTGAAAGTTATGGAAAATGATTCAGAGTTCCACCCATCTTTGCTGATGACGTTGGGGAGACTTGTAGTGAAACCCTTGTAGTGGCCTCCAATGGTATCAAAGTGACAGTGCTCAGTAGTGTCCAGAATCGAGTTTAGCAGCCAGGCATGGTGCCTCAAACCTGTAATCCCAGCACTCGGGAGACAGGCAGGAGCATTGCTGTGAATTCCAGGCTAGCCTGGGGTACATAGTGAGTTCAGGGCCAGCCTAAACTACAAAGTGAGACCCTGTCTCAGAAAAACTTTTTTTAAAAAACACCTAATTTAAACAGAAATAAACAGAGGAAGACAGAACTTTTCCCTGAGCTCAGATGAAAAATCTTGTAAGGATATCCACAAATATTGAGAAGCAGGAGAAAAAAAGGGAATATTTTCGTAGCTGAGATGTCGCTTACAGGAGGAGGAAACCAGGAACATTAATATGGCCTTCACAAAAACAGACTAAATGCCTTACTGTATACTATTAGGTTTAATTGGTTGGTATGACACCCAATGAAGGGATAGGTACACCACCTTTTGGCATCTAGATAGGCCACGGAAGCATGACATTGGGTATTACATCTGACCCTCTCGATTTGTTCTCGATACTGTTCCCCTGCTCTGCTTCCCAACCACTGAGACCTGAACACCTTTGCTCCATTCACTGTTTCTTTGTTGGAGCCAGTGGACTCCAGAATGAATCCTCTGAGACTGTGACCAACATTAAATCTTTCCTCCTTTAAATTGTAGGTGGCGGGAGCCGGGGAGTTAGCTCAGTGGTTCCGGCGCCTGTCTTGCAAGCGCAAGGGCCCGGGTTCGATTCCCCGGTAACCACATAACAATACTGGGTGTGGAGACTCACGCCCAGCAGCAACCAGTACCACATACCACAGTGCCAGGCGTGGTGGCTCACGCCTGTAATCCCAGCACTTGGGAGGCAGAGGCAGGAGGATTGCTGTGATGTGAGTTTGAGGCTGAGCTCAGGGCCAGCCTGAACCACAAAGCGAGACCCTGACTCAAAAAAACCTTAAAAAAATAAAAAAAAATAAAAAATAAAAAAAAATAAATTGTAGGTGGCACATACTTTGTCCAAAAACAGAAAAGCTTTAACTGTTTTCAGCCTATTCTTTTAATTAGTCAACCCTCTCCTTCATCTCTGTGGGGGAATTAGTTTCAGAACCCCGCCACCAGGGAACCTAAGTCCTGGATGCTCAAGTCCCTTATATAAAATATCATTATACTGGCATATGACCTGCACACATCCTCTCACACACTTTAAATCTCTAGATTATTTCTAATACAATCTAACTGCTGGACAAATAGCACTGATGTCTTACTGAGAAATTAGAGAATCCCTTTCACAATAGCATCCAAAAAATTGAAATACTTAATTAAGACTCAATCTAACAAAGGAGGTAAAAGACCTCTACATTGAAAACTCCAGGGATGGAGCTCAGTTGGCATATGCCTGCCTCACAAGTGTAAGGTCCTGAGTTCGCTCTCTGCTACTGAGGGAGAAAGAAAGCTACAGTACTCTGAAAAAATGAGATCACAGGGGATATCAGAAAATGGAAAGATACCCCTTGTTCTTGGACAGGAAGAACCAGAATAGTGAAATTGTCTGTACCTCTAAAATTGTTATATAGATTTAATGCAACCTCAATCAAAATTCCAACAGCATATTTCACAGAATTAGAAAATAAAACAGTCCTAAAACTCATTTAGAGCCAGAAGAAATCTAGAATACCAAAGGCAATCTGGGCAACAAAGACAAGGCAGGGATAGCACAATCCCTGACCTGATAGATATAGCATGGTAATGGCAAAAGAACAGGCCTGAGGGGCAATGGAACAAACTAGAAAATGTAGAAATAACTCCCAGACATACTCAGCCACCTAATATTTGATAAACGAGTCAAACATCTCCACTGGAAAAAAGTTAGCCTCTTCAATAAGCAGTGATGGAGGGCCAGGGATATAGCTCAGTGGTTCCAGCGCCTGTCTTGCAAGCGCAAGGACCCAGGTTCGATCCCCAGAAACCACATACCATACTGGGCGTGGAGACTCACCCCAGCAGCAATCAGTACCACTTACCACAGTGCCGGGCGTGGTGGCTCACGCCCGTAATCCCAGCACTCGGGAGGATTGCTGTGATGTGAGTTTGAGGCTGAGCTCAGGGCCAGCCTGAAACACAAAGCGAGACCCTGTCTCAAAAATAAATAAATAAATGAACAAACAGTGATGTAAAACTAGCTTTCCATATGACAAAGATTGAAACTAGACCTATATCTCTCACCATGCAGTAACCTAAAATTGAACTGGATCCAAATGTTAATATTAAAACAGAGCCGAGCATAGTGACACACACTTGTAATCCCAGAACTCAAGAGACAGAGGCAAGATTGCCAAGAGTTCAAGGCTAGCTTGGGCCAGTCTGAAGTACAAAGCAAGACCCTATCTCAGAAAACAAACAAATATTAAAACAGAAACACTAAATCTACTCGACGAGAGAATAAGTAGAATGAATAGGACAGAAGGAGGCAAAGACTTCATGAACAAAACCCAGACTACACCAGAAATACTGCAAGGAATCAACAACCTGGACCTCATTTTATTAAAAAAGTTTTGCATAGCAAGAGAAGCTACCAATAAAGTAAAGAGAAAATGCACAGCTTGGGGAAAAAAATGAGCAGGTACTTATCAGATAAAGGACTATTATCTACGATATGAAAAAAAACTCAAAAATAACAAGACCCTCTCCAACTTTAAAGATGCAATCGAAAAAATAAACATCCTAAATGAAAGGACATTTCTCAGATGAAGTAGAAACAGCAAATAAATATATGAAAAAAATGTTTAACATCACTGGTCATTTATGAAATACCAAGTAAAACAACACTGAGATTCCATCTCACTCCAGAAAGGATGGCTGCTATCAAGAAATCAAATAAATGTTGGAGAGACTGTGGAGGAAAGGAAACCTTTTCCTTGGTGGGAGTGTAGGCTGATGCAACCACTATCAAAATCAGTGGGGGATTTCTCAAAAAACTAAAACTAGTGACCCATTTGACCCAGCCATTCCTCTACTTGATATCTTCCCAAGCATCCTACCACAGCAATATGTGCACACCCATGTTTATAACAGCAGTTTGTAATAGCAAAATCTTGGAAACAGCCCAAATATCCATCAACCAACAAATGGATAAATGGGATATTTTGGAGGAGAGAAGGAGGAGACAGACTCTCACTATGTAGTCCAGGTTGGCCTTGAACTCATCCTACTGTCTCTGCCTCCCCAGTGCTGGAATTATAGGCATGCACCACCATGCACAGCTGAAGATGATGTGTTTTTTTTTTTTTGGGGGGGGGGTGTTTTTTGTTTATTTGTTTTCCTATAATGGATTACTACTCTACCATAAAGAGGGTTGCGCTTCAAACATTTATACCTGAATGGATGGAACTTATGACCACACTCCTAAGTGAAATAAATCCGACATATACATTTAAATATTGCATTGTTTCTCTGATGTAAGAAATCAAAACAGGAAATAAGGACTAAAATTTATAGCAGATATTGGGAAATGGAAAGAAAATGTTCAAATGGGAAGGGGAACAGGGAGGAGGGAGGGAGAAAGGAATGAAGGGACAAGAAGAAAAGCTGAAAATAGGAAAAACAGAAAGCTTTTGAACATGAGGGGATGGGAAAAAGAGTGAGATGGACCATGTACAGGTGTAAATTGCCTATGATGAGTGTATTATGTATGCCTAAAATGTAGCAGTAAGTGTTCTGCTTTAAAAAAAAAAAAAGTTCAGTGTTACTGGATACAACCTCAATTCCAACCCTGGAGATCTTTATGATCTCTGCTTTCCCATTCAGAAAGACTTTATCTCCACACATTATCTTCTCATTTTTAAGCCATATCCCCATTCTTCAAAATGAAATTTTCTTTTAATGTGCCAAGGTGACTATATGCTTATATATATAGATCTTTGTTAAAGTCTTTTTAAGGGAGCCAGGGATTTAGCTCAGTGGTTTTGGTACCTGCCTTGCAAGTGCAAGGTCCTGGGTTCAATCCCTGGTGACCACATACTACAATGTCAGGCACAGTGGCTTATGACTGTAATCCTAGCACTCAGGAGGCAGAGGCAGGAGGATTGCTGAGTTCAGGACTAGCCTGAAGTACAAAGTGAGACCCTGTCTCAATGAAAGGTGTAAAAAAAAAAAATTAAAGTCTTTTAAAGGGCAAAACACATTATAATCACTATTCTGTTGCTATACAAACTTAGCCTTCAAAGAGCTACCATAGTTTAGTCAGTAATTTATTTATTCTACTCAGAATAATTGTTACCATTTCTATTGCAAATTCTTTTCAGTTCACCATACATTTATATAGTAACTACTATGTGCTGAGTTAAGAATAGGAAGAAAATGATGAATATGTCTCCATTCTCTAGAAAGTATAATCAATCACCCATAAGCAGCACAATTTTATTTCTTTCAAAACTCATGAGTGGATATCATGTATTAGCTAGTAATTTTTAAAAGAAAATTAAGAAACTCTCAGTTACTAGAAGCTGTAACAAAAAAAATCATTTGCCCCAGCCTCTTATTAATATTAATATGAATCAAAATATAAGAAAATAAATTGATAGTAATTTGATTACATAAAGTAATTCTAGAAAAGAGAGAGAGAGAGAGGAAAAGAGGAATGAAGAGAGGATGGTTAAGGAGTTAGGGGTACAATTGGATGCTGAGAATAATTTCCAAATATTCCAATAATGTTCTCTAGTTCTACAGGACAATTATGACTAACAAAAATTATAGCAGACCATTGACCTAGGAACTCAATCCATTCCCAAGGGCTGATTGTAATTCAAGTTGGTTTTAAGTCAGTACAGCTGAGATCTGGATGTTTCCATGGGTACATGCTATAAATAACAAGAGGCAGATGAACCTTCCATTAACTTAGTTAATCCAAGTTGTATGTCAGGCCAGTCATAACTTGAAGGTCTGCTATAACTGTATATTTACATATTTCTTTTTGGGTTAGGGCCTCACTATGTAGTTCAGGCTGGCCTCATATTCATGGTGGTCCTCCTGCCTTTGCCTCCCAAGTGCTGCAATTATAGGCACGTGCCACCACGCCTGGCCAAGTAATTGAATATTTCAAAATAGCATTAGAGAAAATTTTGAGTGCTCTCCACATGCACACAAAAATAGTATATCTGAGGTGACATATATACCAATTACCTAAACTGATTAATATACATACATTCTATACCTGTATTGAAATATCACACTGTGTGACATAAATCTGAATAAGCACTACATGTAAATTAAAAATAAAATGTGTTTTAT
>PVIR01021342.1:17474-29673 GCA_004026965.1 Petromus typicus
CTTTGTAGTTCAGGCTGTCCCTGAGCTCAGCTTCAAACTCACATCATAGCAATCCTCCTGCCTCTGCCTCCCAAGTGCTGGGATTACAGGCGTGAGCCACCACGCCTGGCACTGTGGTATGTGGTACTGGTTGCTGCTGGGGTGAGTCTCCACACCCAGTATTGTTATGTGGTTACCGGGGATCGAACCCTGGTCCTTGAGCTTGCAAGACAGGCGCCAGAACCACTGAGCTAACTCCCCAGCCCCACCAGATTTTGTTTTGTTTTGTTTTGTTTTTTTAAAGTGTTGAGTACATTTCATTTACTCAGGGAGATTGAAAAGGCAGATTGTTAGTAGTAGTAGTATTTTTAGTAAAATTTCCCAATCTCCCCTACTTAAACAACTGTAGGGATTTCTCTAGGCACATACTGAATAAGGTCGAAATACCTTGACCTAATAAATAGGGGCTGACTTTACCTCTACAACTTCTCTGATCACTCCCTATCCCCGCTTGAAACGTCTGCTCTGCCAATATCAGCGTGCGTATTCTCCCAAGCCTTGCAGCTCACTTTATGCAGCACCTCACTGTTCATCTGAGGGACTCTCTGATCCTTCAGTCAAATGGAGGAACCAACAGAACCGTCTTCCTCTTCCCAAGACCTTCCCTGACTGCACTGCTTCCCACAACCTGGCTATGCTTTGTGCTGCTTATCTCCTATATATAGTGTGGAGATCAGATGGGAAGATCAAGGCCTAAATGGCCTCCTCGGTGTGCACTGAGAAGAGGGCGTGCAAGCGTGATGGCGCCTGAGGAGAAAAGTGAAACCACCTGAGGGGAAGCTGTTTCCCAGGAGGCATTGCGGTGGAGGGTGGGAGACAGACTAGTCCGGTGGAACTCTGGGTGCTCGTGCCTGTGTCAGTGAATAAAGTCAAGATACGACAGTCAATTGGGCATCTATGTTGGAGGGAGACATTAGCCCCCACAGACGCCCATAGTTTAACTTATTTCTGTGTCTATTTTTGGTCTTTGTCACTTCTTGGTTAGGTTCAGCCTTAGCTTGTAGGCTGAATTCTACGATATGCGCATACTACTTTGATTATAGGCGGCACACTGAAGACAGAATTTCACTGTTTCTTTTTCTGTCTCTTGCATTCTCCTGGTTTGTTCTAGAAAGACACAGGCCATGCTTATGCATCTTTTCCTCTGCATCACTTAGAGTAACAACTGGCATGCTGAATGCTTCCGATGAACATATTTCATATTGAGATGATGAAGTATACTGAAACAAAAATGTTAACCTACAATGTGAAAGTCTAATTAAAGCCTTAATAGGAGCATTATACTTGCTTAATATTTTATTGTATTTTTTATTTTAATTTTAATTTTTAATTTTTTTATTTTTTAGGTTTTTTTGAGGCAGGGTCTTGCTTTTTTGTGGTTCAGGATGGCCCTGAGCTCAGCCTCAAACTCACATCACAGCAATCCTCCTGCCTCTGCCTCCCGAGTGCTGGGATTACAGGCGTGAGCCACCACGCCCGGCACTGTGGTATATGGTACTGGTTGCTGCTGGGGTGAGTCTCCACGCCCAGTATGGTATGTGGTTTCTGGGGATCGAACCTGGGTCCTTGCACTTGCAAGACAGGTGCCGGAACCACTGAGCTAAATCCCTGGCCCCTGTAAGTATTTTTTTAAAGTTAAGGGTCTTACTATGTTGGCCAGACTGGCCCTGAATAAACTCCTGGGCTCAAGGGAACTGCCTGTGTTAGCCTCTCAAGTTGCTGAGACCATAACTACATAGCATCACCACTGTATAAATCTGTATAATTAGCAATTAGTCTAGATCACTGGTTCTGAGACTTTATTTCATGCACTGGTAAAATTTCCAAGGAATTTTGGGGAACTGGCATAAGCTTCTTAATTTATTTTGTAAAGTGAAAATATAAACACACTGGGGACCAAGGATTTAGCTCAGTAGTTCCACCATCTGCCTAGCAAGCACAAGGTCCTGAGTTCGATCCCCTGTAACTACATACCACAATGCTCACACCTGTAAGCACAGCATCAATAACTACACACCGCAATGCTGAGAATGGTGGCTCACACCCACCAGCAACCAGTACCACATACCACAGGGGTGGGCAGGGGATTCAGCTCAGTGGCACAACACCTGCTTGGCAAGCACAAGATCCTGATCCCTGGAACTGTGTACATATACCTATGTATGTATGCCAACTCCCCACAATAAATGTAATCATTATGTACTGCAAACATATACTAATAAAATTTTTTAAAAATCTTTTAATACAACTCCAAAGGCATACAATTGTTACTTTTCAGATCAAATTTTAAATTAGAGTATTTAAAGGTATGAATAGTTTGTCACTGTTTAAGTGGTTATTGAGTACCACAGTAAAATCATTTTGAAACTATCTTAAAATCTTGCTAGGTTTTGTTTATGGTTTGGTTCAGATCGGTACTGGAGATCAAACCCAGAGGTGCTCTATCACTGAGCTACATCTCCAGCCGATTTTATTTGTTCGTTTCTGTTCTGTTTGGGGTTTTTTTAGTTTTGTGAGACAGGGTCTCACTTTGTAGTTCAGGCTGGCCTTGAGCTGATTATTACTCCAGGCTAGCCTTCAACTTTCAGGGATCCTCCTGCCTCTGCCTCTCAATTACTGGGATTACAAATGTGCACAACCACACTCAGCTTTATGGATGTATTTTAAAGTGTTACTGTGCTATGTATGTATTTGTAACTGGGAAGAGATAATCCTTTTAAAAGAAGCCAGAAAGTAATTCCAAATTCATGAATTGAAGGGAAATAGATGGAAAAATACAGACACTACATTTTTTAAAAATTGTAAAATAGGTACTTTTATATACATATCATGATCACACTCAGCACTGACACTCCATTTAAATCTATTGATATCACCTATCAACTCACTGTCTCATCCTGGAAAGAACTGTGCATTTGTTCAAATCTGATTGGGGGAACACTCAGTACCACCAACTGATCCCAATTGGGGGGCTTCTCTCTGTTGATATAGAGAAACAGGAAAACAAAGGACAAAGAAATTCTCTTTAATTAATCCTACCACTAACCAAAATAAATAGACCACTTGTTTCATCAACAGAAGCACACAGTTGACAATGGAGTAGAGCCACCTGCAGATGCTTTTGAACACAAGCTTCCCCGGAGCTCAGAAACACTATTGTCTAACATGGGGTCAGGAAACTTTTCTGTACAAGGCCAGAGAATGAATGTTTTTGGATTTGAAGGCCATACGGTCCCGGACATAACTACCCAGCTCTGCTGCTGAGGCCCAGAAGTGAACAAAGACAAGACATAAATCAGCCTGTGAAACTTTATTTACAGATACTGGAGCTGAATTTCATTTTCACATATCAAAGAATATTATTATTCTCTTGGTTTTCTTTAAACCACTTAAAAAGTTAAAAGTCATTCTTAGTTTGCATGCCCTGTTAAAACAGGTGACAGCTGACTTTTGCACAGAAGCCATCATGTGCTACCCTCAATCTAATATAATCTAATTTATTAAAAAGAAAAATCCAGGGACCGGGAGTTAGCTCAGTGGTTCTGGTGCCCATCTTGCAAGCGCAAAGGTCTCAGGTTCGATCCCCAGTTAACCACATACCATACTGGATGTGGAGATTCACGCCCAGCAGCAATCAGTACCACACACCACAGTGCTGGGCATGGTGGCTCACGCCTGTAATCCCAGCACTCGGGAGGCAGAGGCAGGAGGATTGCTGTGGTGTGAGTTTGAGGCTGAGCTCAGGGCCAACTTAAACTACAAAGTGAGACCCTGTCTCAAAAAAAAAAGAAAAAGAAAAAGCCAGGCATAGTATACTCACCCCCATCTAGAACAACTTCGCAACTTAATGAGATCCTGTCTCAAAAGCAAAACAGAACAAAAATCTGTGTGAAACTCTTGGGTTCGGTCCTTAGTACTGAAAAAAAATAAATTTTGTAAAGAATATACAATGAAGGGACAGGGATTTGGCTCAGTGATACCACACTTGCTTGGCAAGTATAAGGCCAAGTTCGATCCCCAGTGTAGCAAAAAACAAAAAAAATCTACTATGGTCAAACTTGGTGGGGCACATATCTGTAATCTCACTCACAGGAGACTGAGTTAGCTAGTGAGTCCAAGATCAGCCTGGGCTATATAGTGAATACATAGTAAGACCTTGTCCCAAAAGAAAAGAAAAAGAGGTCCGGAGATTTAGCTCAGTGGTTCTAGCCCCTGCCAAGCAAGTGCCAGGTTCTAAATTCGACTCCCATTAACCACATACCCCAGTGCTGGGGGTGGTGGCTCACCCCTGTAATCCCAGCACTCAGGAGGCAGAGGCAGGAGGATTGCCTTGAGTTCAAGGCTAGCCTGAGCTACAAAGTGAATTTAGGGCTAGCCTGAACTACAAATCTAGACCCTATCTCAAAAGAAAAAGTTAAAATATAATAATAATCTATTATATGTTCCACATATACTACACTAGACCTGGAACTATAATTGTCAACAAGTTAGACATCATCCCTATTCTTATGGAGCTTCTGGTACAATGATTATGCAAAAACCTAATTAGAAAAAATAATACTATAAATTCTTATGAAGGAGAAGAACAGGGGTCTAAATAATGAATTGCAATCTAAACCAGAAGGTTTAGTAAGACTTCTTTGAGGAACGATTCTCAGACATGTACTGAAAAACGATTTTGGTGGGGGGAGATTTAGCCTAGCCAACAAGCACCTGCCTGGCAAGTATAAGGTCCTGTGTTAGATCCCTATACTAAAAAAAAAAAAAAGGGGCGGGGGGATGGACTGGGGATTTAGCTCAGTGGTTCCAGTGTCTGTCTTGCAAGCACAAGGACCCGGGTTCAATCCCCAGTAACCATATACCATATTGGGCGTGGAGACTCACACTCAGCAGCAATCAGTACCACATACCACAGTGCCGGGCATGGTGGCTCATGCCTGTAATCCCAGCATTCGGGAGGCAGAGGCAGGAGGATTGCTGTGATGTGAGTTTGAGGCTGAGCTCAGGGCCAGCCTGAACCACAAAAAGCGAAATCCTGTCTCAAGAAACCTTTAAAAAAAAAAAGGGGAAATGAGTATGGGTTGGCATAGTATACAATGGGAGGAAGGATAGCTCTAGTTAAGAGGCACAGCATGTGTGACACTTTGATGGCACGGAGAAGTTTTTGGGCCAGGAATAAGCTAAAGCAAAAGGGAGAAAGGCAAGGAGAGCAGTTGGAGAGAGAGGGAAAAGTATTTGAAGAGTAGGACCTTTTCAAGCAGTAGAAAGCCACTGAAGGCTTTAAATCAAGGGCATGATCAGATTTGTATTTTGAAATGACCACTAGCTACAGTGTAGAGAATTAATTAGTGAGAGACAAGAGTGTTTTTCATAATAATAATAATAGACAAAGGTTTCTAGAGCCTTGTCCAGGACTCTAAGCCTCACAGCCCCACATTATTATTTCACTCATGTCAGGGATTATTCTTAATGCTTTGCAGGTACCAACTCACTGAAATTTCACAACCCCATAGGTAGGCGTTGTGATCCACCCTTTATGGAAGAGGACACTAAACTACAAATGGCCTATTCTCCCCTCCTTACAGGGCCAGTTGCCTCCAGTTTACAGAAGTAGGGGAAATAATTACAGGAGAAATATAAGGGATAGGTGGAAGCAGGGGAGGATGCACAAAGAAACGAAGAAGGCAGACTCTGTGGCACCATACCCTTGGCTCAGATCTTGGTAAGAAATGATGTTGTTGCTGGAAGGAGGATGCAAATTCAACACGCAGCCCTTGTGAGAATGTTCCTGGCTACAAAAATATATTCAATGAAGTATTTAGGACATATTTACTCTAAAAAATACCTCCCAAAATTCAAACTTAATTGAGCATTCTGTAATATATTGGCAACTCTAACAAAACAAGCACAGGGCCAGGGATTTAGTTCAGTGGTTCAGGCGCCTGCCTTGCAAGTGCAGGGGCCCAAGTTGGATCCCTGGTAAACACATAACAATGCCAGGCATACTGACTCATGCCCACCTGCAATCAGTACCACATACCACAGTGTCAGGTGTGGTGGCTCATGCCTGTAATTCCAGGACTTGGGAGGCAGAGGCAAGAGGATTGCTGTGAATTGGAGGCTCACCTGGGCTACATAGTGAGCTCAGGGCCAGCCTGAACTACAGAGCAAGACCCTGTCTCAAAAAAAAAAAAAAAAAGAAAAGAAAAGAAAACAAGCACATTCCCTTCCATCAATTCCAAGGTGCCAGCTGGAGACACTTGATCTTTTAAGACTTAGAAAATCAGTTGGAATAGCTTATACAAATTTAAAAGCCCTCTGGAGGATTTCTGTGAACAAGAAAGTATAGAGGATTTTGTCTTCACCCTTGCCTCCAGGCTGATCTCTTCCGTTAGACTCTCTTCTGAGTCCCTTCCAAATGAAAAAAAAAGATGCAGAAACATTGCGAGTATGGTAGATGTCATGGAGAAGCTAAGCACAGAAAGGAGCTGTCCTGTGAGACACAGACTCGCAAACAGTGCAAAGTGCTATACATTTGATAAATAGCCCTCTGTATATGCCATTTCCTTATCCATGGATTCAAACAAGAGTGGATCTAAAATATTTGAAAAGAAATTGTACATGTGCTAAAGATGTATAGATTTTTTTATTATTGTTCATTAAACAAAACAAGTATAACAACTATTACACAGCATTTGCACTGCTTAGAGATGACTTATAGAGGAGGAACATTATGCTATGTGCAAACACTATGCTATTTAAATTGAATTAACTTTATTTACCATGGTGCTAAGAATCAAACCCAGGCCCATCCTATGCTAAGCATGAGCTCTACTACTTACTTACATACAACTTACTGTGTTCAGGGTTTTTTGTTATTGTTGTTATTTTCGGTTTTATTTGTTTGTTTTTGCGATACTGAAGATCAGCTCTATGGGTACTCTGCCACTGAGCTACCTCCCCCACTTCCTTCCTCCCTTCCATTCATTCATTCATTCATTTTTTTCAAGACAGAGTCACATTATGTAGTCCAGGCTGGCCTTGAACTTTCTATATAGCCTAGGCTGGCCTGAGACTTGTGGGAATCCTCCTGCCTCTGCACCACAACACCAGGCACAACTGTTTTTTATACATACTCTCTTTAGAGTCCTTTCTGCCACTACTACCAATGGTTTTCTGCGGCCCTCTGTCAAGATGCCTGGATCTTGCTCACTGTTGACACACCCTTTTCCCTTCTCTGTCTTCTCAACTTTTTCTCAGTAGCCAAGAATTTCCCTCTTCTATAGAGAAAATTCCCAAACAAAGCTGTTTAGATTCTCTCTGTTTTTATCACCAAATGACATCAAGACCTCAGGGTCTCAATTACAGCAGCATTCTTTCAAACAAAAATAACTTAAGCTGTGCCTGCCTGGCAAGCTCAAGGTCCTGAATTCAATCTTTGGTACCAGGGAGAAAAAAAAAAAAACTTAAAACTCACTCTCCCTTAGAGTTTTGATGCTAACAGCCAGGAAAAATATTTTTACTAAATTGTTGCAATGGTGTCATGACAGCCAAAAATGGGTAACTTCTTTGGTGGTACCCTCTGTGCCTATTTATTTTTACTACTTACATCATTATTCTCTTAGGGAAAGTTGTTTTTTTCTGGCAATTAAGGACATTAGGAAAAACCTTAACAGACAGCATTTTAGATTCCACTGTAAATTTCAGATAAGTCTATTTGTTTGTTTACTTTTCTGCCTTTAAACCTAATTCATAAAGAAAGCTAATTACTTTTATTTTAGATAAAACAAAAAGATTTTGGAAATATGCTGTAATTCATTATAGCTAGAAGTGTTAACTGATCTTTTTTTAAATTTTACTTTCTGATAACTGGGATCAAACTCAGGATTTTGCATTTTCCAGACAGGTATAGCATCCCTGAACTACATCCCCAGTAAAATTAACTGATCTTTACAAAAAAAAGAATGAAACTCTTCAGATAAGAGTGAAAAGAAGAGGCAGGAAGACAAAAACATTGGGCTTTGTGAATCTTGGTTCATACCCTAGTCCATTATTATTTCCAAATATTATCACATAAATACAGCTACATTCATATTTCCAGGTAGTTTTTAGATACTACAAAAGCCACCTAACTGTACACAGATACAGTAATTCTGCTAGCCAACTTGAATAGTCATAATGCTGCAATATAGAATTATAAATACATATTTAAGAAGTTATCTATAGCAAAATAAAAAAGAGAATTTGGGCAATGTTTTGATTCACACACCACTAAAAATAGCTTTTTCATAATTTTCTCAAAGTTACCAATAGAGTCATCTTTTGAGTAGAGTTTGTCCTTGGAACTAGCCAAATAAAAGTGCTGAAATTTAGTGTGTTGACAATGGACAATGGGACAACATACACATATACTTATACATGGCCTTGAGCTCACTGTATAACCCAGGGTGGTATCAGACACTTGGCAGTCTTCCTGTCTCAAACTCCTGAGAAGTGGGATTATAGGCATGTACCACCATATCTAGCTCTATATATTAGTTATGCAGATAATAATTACTAATGTAGTAGCCATACTAGGAATATATAACAGAGAAGTAGAGGTTCAAGTTCAAGCAGTAAAACACTATCATCTTTCCAGATATTTATCACATCAGGAATTATTTACCTACTACATATAATAAAGAATCAACACAGTAAATATTTTATGTAAGTGCAAATATCAATCCTGTTCAGTAAACTATCCATTAACATGAGCAAAAAGAAAGAAACTAAAATATCTTCTGAACTGTCCAATCAAAAGATACCTTGCCTTTAAGGAAATATGCTCTTTCAGTCAAGTGGTAAAGCAAGCAATGTAAATCTTTATTAGTAAGGTTTATTTTCCCTCTGAATAATCTTCAACTTTGCCTACTCAGTCCAGCAGGTCACATTTTCCATAGACGAGTTTTACAAACCACATGTAGATCTCTGATAGCTGTTGTGAAATCCCACTCAACACAATTTAGTATTTGGGATCTATTTATAGAAGTCCTGCTATGTGAACATTTTTAGCCTGTACAATGTCAGCCTGGTAATTTTCATGCAAGTAAGAACACGATTTGTTCCAGCCTCCAAAATGGTACTGGCATCAAAAGTGTCCTTCACACTGAAGAACTTGTGACTGAAGAACTTCCAGCAAAAGCACTGAAAATGTTGGCAATGTCAAGTGGCAGTGTTCATGGAAAGCGGTAACTCTTTGTGGCCAACATAATGGAGACAGAAGTTATTGGTGAGCGACTGGAAGGGAAAAGGTATCTGGGATTCAAAATAGTCTTTTCCTTGTGGCATGAAGATTCTGTCAACCTCAGATAATCTGGGTTGTTGTGATTATTTGTTGTTGTTTAACTGTAATTATGTTACAGACTTCAATCTATTTTTCTTTTGTTCTTTTCTATTTTTTTGTTTTTTGAGACAAAAAATTTGCTTTGTAGTTTAGGCTGGCCCTGAACCATGTAGCCCAGGGTAACCTTGAACTCAGCAATCCTCCTGCCTCTGCCTCTCAAATGCTGGGATTACAGGCCTGAGCCACCACGCCTAGCATTGTGGTGTGTGGTACAGTAGGAGATCAAACTCAGGGACTCGTTCCTGCCAAGCAGCTGCCAGAACCACTGAGCTAAATCCCTGGCCCACTCCAATCTATTTCTCTAATACCATCTAAAAATATTTTCTGACATTTTGATCAAATTGGTTTAGGCCCATGATGGCGAACCTTTTAGGGCTTTCAGTAGTTCAAACAGCCTGCTGTGGCATGTGTGTCACAGGTTCAACACCACTGGTCTGTGCTTTTCACCACATTCATGAAATGTCTTTGCCTACATCACTTAGCAGCCCCAGAAAGTTGCGGTCAAGAAGATTAACAGAATTCAACAGACCAAGGGTGTCATTTTAATCACCCTGGTACTGACAACCTCTGGGAGATAGAGAAGCCTGGTTCTACTACCTGTAAATGTTCCTAAGAAGTCTACAAATGAATTTGAGGAAGGTGAAAAGAAAATATAACATGGTCCTCTCAGTTTATTCATTGGTATGAATAGAGAGGTTAAGTAAGACATAAACTCTTGTCAGTTTACAGATTACACTGAAGTCCCCTTAGTGAATATGGAAATAAGGGGAGTTTAAAGGTCATGTTGGAATTCATTGTAAAATTCTATAATGAATCAGAAAGGAAAAATCCAGAGATACTCTAAAGAGGTGGAATGGCTCCCAACACTACAAGACATGTCTAAGAAAGGCAAAATGTGGCACTGTGTCTTAAAAAATAAGAATATTCATCAGCACGTGGATGGACAGACAAGAAAATTTTAGGCACACAAAGAGGAATGTCCTAGAATACTGCTGGTAGCTTCACTGGAGCCCTTAGAAGATTCCTTGATTGAAGATGTCAATATTTTGATGCCAAAAATATTATCATATGTGTTCTACACGTGTCAATTCACTGATTTATCAAAAAAATACCATGGCTGGGCCAGGGATTTGGGCTCAGTGGTTCCGATTTGGGCAGGTTCCGATGCCTGCCTTGTAAGTGCAAGGGCCTGGTTTGATCCCTGGTAACCACATACAACAATGCCTGGTGTGGAGACTCAGCCTAACACCAATCAGAACCACATACCACAGTGCCAGGGTATGGAGGCTCATGCCTGTAATCCCAGCACTTAGGAGGCAGAGGCAGGAGGATTGCTGTGAGTTCAAGGCTGACCTGGGCTGAGTAGTGATTTGGGGGCCAGCCTGAACTACAAAGCAAGACCTTGTCTCAAAAATAAAAACAAATGTTCAAAAAAATTAAGATATGCTAATACATGTACCAATTCCCTATAATAAATGTAATGTAAACATGTACTAATAAATTTTTTTAAAGTTGCAATTTTTGAGCTGGAGGCATAGCTCAGAGGAAGAGTGCTTGCTTAGAACGTGTGAGGTCAAGAGTTTGAGCCCCAAGCCCTACAATGATAAATAAATACATTTAATTAATAAGGAAATAAATTACAAATTTCTTTTTAAAAGATGACCTTTCCCACCTAAATAAGGAGACCAGCAAGCAGCCATCTCCCTGTGGTCAGTAATATAAGATCACAATATAAATACAGGAATACTGTAGACTCAAATTTAAAGAAGGAAGGAAGGACACAATTAGATAAGATCATGTTACTTTAGAGGACATTAATCCCCGTGACCTGGAAGACATCCCAAAATGTATCTACTACACATGGAACTATAATTAACCCTCCTTTTCAGATAAGGACATTAAGGCATTCAACTCCCAAAGCTAGTTAATGGCAAACTCAGGATCTAAATGAAGTTGAGTCTGTCTGATATTCCAGTTCCTGTGATGGTTTTAGTTCTCATGGTAAACTAGTAAATTGGCAATTTTGTTCATATACCATTATGATGAGTCCAATGCTAAAAAATGACTCTTGTTGGTATCTGAGTAAAACTGGGTTTCAGAGAACCCTTAGATTAAGGATGAAACTAGTGATGAACGTCAGAATGATTGTAAGTTTCACCATTCTGGTAATACTCATTCCTAGGAAGTTTCTAAAGGCCAGGTGCTAAAATTTCTAACCTGACAATCCTCTGCATGCTTCACTGCATGGTTCTGTGTCTTTCCCTAGTGTCCTTTTAAAAAGAAAACTAGTTTTTTGTTTCCAACTTTATAAGAATTTCTGTTTTCCACTCATACACTCATTCCACACTTATTTATAGTGTCAATTATGTGCCAAGCAATATGCTATGTACTGTGAATGCAGTGAGCAATATAGGCATTATTTAGCCCTAAACTACTGTAGCTTAAAATTTGAGCCAAGTACTTTTCTCCTAGCAGATTTTGAAAAAATGAGAACAAAGGGGAAAAATAAAGTAAAAAAGAGATGTGTGGTTTTTTTTTTTTTTCTCCACAGTAAAGATGAGGAAAGGGTGAGGAGAAATATTAAAAATAACCCAGGGAACTGGGGATTTAGCCCAGTGGTTCCAAAGCCTGCCTTGCAAATGCAAGGGCACTGGTTTGATCTGGTAATCATATTCAACAATGTCTCACACCCACCAGCCATCAGAACCACATGCCACAGAGCCAGGCATGGTGGCTCATGCCTATAATCCCAGCACTTGGGAGGCAGAGGCAGGAGGA
>PVIR01021343.1:0-20021 GCA_004026965.1 Petromus typicus
CTTTGAACCTATTTTAAGCCTTACAGATCTTTACATTTTTCCATGTAGGTAAATGTATCACCATGGATGTATTCTGATCACAGAGAACTAGAGGACATGTCATTCCCTCCCCCTCCCCCTTGGACCTTTTTCTGACAGAAACCGGAAGCAACTCAGGCTGGTAAATAGTTGAACAGTAATAATACTATTGATCAAAGGACTGTGCTAAGCATATCTAAGCAATTCATGATTATCAAATAAAAAACACCCAAATTTGCCATGGCACTCTAACTACAAAAGTTAATCTGATGCAATTGTTGCAAAAGCAAACAGCATAAAAGATTCCCACTACCTTAAATAAGAAATAATAATAAGAATGTGAAGTTTTAAAACTAATATTAGGCTATCTTTTGAAAGCAAGAGAGCTGGATAATGAGAACCAGGAAGTTGATGACTCCTCACCCTAGCATGGGTGCCCAAAGACTTTCTCTGAATAAATGTCATCGCAAAAGACTCAGCACTAGCAAAGTCCTGCCTCTGGGTCAATTTATTTAAATATCATAATCCTGAAGGAATAACAGGAAATTCTGACTGGCCTGGCTCATGTTAGTTTATGAGTGGACTGTTCAGATAATACCTGGGGATGGGTGATATAAAAGAGGGAAAGTAGTAAAAACAAGAGGGCCAGCCTGGAACCAGGGACTGCTTCTGCAGAAGGAGAATCAGTAGTCAATGAAGTTCTCTCCCAAGAACAAGATGCATAGGAATTGTTAACATGAGTATGACGTTTGCTTCTGAATTCATTCATAAAGTTGTATTTGCTATATTATTAACTTTTGCTTCCTCATTTCTATTGCAATAATATTAAAGTAGTAGATATTTAAAAAAAAATTAAAGCACATTAGCACTGACTTTTGTACTTACTTCTTCCAAAGTGGGGACTCAAGAAGTGAAGGAACTGCTACAGTTGTGAAGAAAAATAAAAATAATCTCAGGCCCTATCGAGTGAATGCTATAAAAGACTATAGCAAGATAAACCATATAGACTAAGAGCAATTAATTCTAAATACTAATCCTTGAAATACTTGCATTCTCTCTGTCGCTGTCTCTCTCCTTCTCTCTTTCTCTCTGTCTCTGTCTCTGTCTCTTTCTTTTTTCCTCCACCCTTTACTGTGTTGGGAAAAGTATCCAGGGAAAATTGAACTATTTATTATTTTAGTTTGAGTCAAGAGTTCACTAAGTTGCCCAGATTGGTGTCAAACTTATGTTCCTTCTGCCTCAGCCTCATAAGTAAGTTGGATTATACCATGTGCACTCCACACTGCAAGAGTAGATTCTTAATATTTCTTTGTCTTGCTAAATGATTTTTAGTAGTAGTTAAGTAATTTGATATTATAAGAATATACATGTGTGTATGTTTTTGTGTTTCTGCTTCACCAGCATTTGAGCATAACAATAAAGCCTGTTACATAAGACCATAATCCTTGATCCCAGACACAATCTGCCATGTAGAGGAAGTTAAATGATTTTCAAATGAATTGAAGGAAAAAATTAAAGTATTTTTTGTTGTTAAGACCAAGTAAAAATGTTATGTTGAGATTTAGAGCTGAAAATGTCCTTGGAAATTACTTCAGTTATCTTGCTTAACAACAGAAATAACTGAAGTTTTTGTAAATGTACCCTTGACTCAGGAAACTACAGGAAAAAAATATGGGTTTAAATAGAGAAAACACTTGCAATTAATTTCTTTTTAGAATATAAGTATGCTAAGTAAACCATGTTATCTATTCATCGCAAAAAAAATATTCATAGGCACTACTTCTCTGCCTTCAAATCTTGACATAGCGCAACTTTGCTCCTAAACTTCTTGAAGTAGTGAATACGAACGCAAATATGAAATGGATGTAAAATGCATGTTTTTTAAAACTTAAAAATTAGAATTTTTGAAATGCATTTACAAGCACTTTAAAGAAATAATAAAATAGACATGTCAATATTTTATATGCCTGGATTTTGTTTAAACCAATAAGACATAAAGCTTCTAACAGATCAGTACATGATGTTGTGGATTCTGAGATCTAAATGGAGTTCACTGAAAATCTATGTATTTCCCTATGTCAAAATGTTTACAAAAATATCACTTCTTCAAAATATCTTTTATTGTTTAAGGTAACAACACATCCACAGGCTTCAGGGATTATTACATTGTGGATATCATAAGACAGAGAATTATTATATTCCAGATGTTTCCTGGAAAGAGCTACATTTTGAGTTCTTTTGTAGATTTGAAAATGGCTTAGTCAATTGAAAGTCAAGCCTATTACTGTGTTTAAGGAACATCCAGGAGTCTTTTCTACCAATTTTCAATTTTCAAGTAATTTTTCTAACAATCTGAGATTCAGTTGTTTTGGGGAGGGTGTGCTGTTCACAAAGGTGGCTGAAGACAACAGAGAGGGTGAATTTTTAGAAGGTGTGACTGTCATTTAGAAAAGGAACTCTGACTTTGATTTACTACAGAATTTTGTCAAAAGGCTCATGCAGTTCTGTCATGGAGGTTTTGTAGCTACCTTTGTTTTATCCATTTAAGTAAAATGGTAAGTGAGCAAAGAGAAGTTAGTGCCCAAATAACCCCTGAGTCCACACCAGATGAAAAATTGTCAGTATATCACAAAGGAAATGGTGTTTTTGAAATACTTTTGTTGAAAAAAAGTTTTGTAAAAGTTAAATAGCTGTGCTAAAAGTCTCCACTATTGATTAGTTTTCATTAATTCTTAATGCCAGAGCTAAAAAGTAGATATATGTTGGAAAAGAATCATTAAATTTCTATGATAGGTAACAGTACTGAAATCTGGCTTGAGTATCAGCTATGATTCATAATACTGTTTATTAATTAATTGTCAGAACACAAGCCGTTTATTAGGTGGAAACAATTCTGTATTTGTACACAAATATTTTAAAATAAAAATTAAATGAACATAAAATGGAAATTTTGTGGTGAGGTTTTGTGAGTGATAATAAAAATAAAAAATAGCCCCATTTAATTTTGTTAATGTGGGGCTCACTGAATTCATACGGAAAGCCAATCTTGCAGGTCTTGCTACATGTTACATCCACTTTTTTTTTTTTTTTTTTTGAGACAGGGTCTCGCTTTGTAGTTCAGGCTGGCCCAAACTTACATCATAGCAATCCTCCTGCCTCTACTTCCTGAGTGCTGGGATTATAGGCGTGAGCCACCACGCCCGGCACTGTGGTATGTGGTACTGATTACTGCTGGGTGTGAGTCTCCACACCAGTATGGTATTTGGTGATGGAACCCTGGTCCTTGTGCTTGCAAGACAGGTGCTGCAACCACTGAGCTAAATCCCCGGCCAACATCCACTTATTTATTAACAGTTTTTGATGGATGCTGCTCTACTGGTCCCAAGTCTAAGCTTTGCTCTTTTTCTTGATCGTGCTCAGAGTGAGAGGTGAGCAGTGAAATAAAGTGAGTCAAGGACAGCACAAAGACTCAGCGGTGCCCATCTTTTTACGATCTTTTGTAATTCAAAATGCATGACCAAACAGTCTGCTTTTATGTGTGCCACTCGCTAGCAGGGCCACAGAATGTTACACACTTCAAATCCCATATACATTCCCAGAAGTAGCTTGTTACCCGTGGAAATGTTCTGGGAGCCATGAAGTAAGTACACTGAGCACTGGATTTGCAGGCACTTTTTAGTTTCAGCTGATGAATATTTAATCTTATTGAGCATTTGGAGAAAGTGCAAAAATTCAACTTTTAACAATTAGGACTTCTTGTACATCCTTGTTTGGAAAGTCTTCTAATTTACCCTATTAAAGGAAAATGGTTTTAAGTCTGTTATGGGAAATTCTTTGGGATTTTTTTTTTAATGGATGATGAGCAAGAAGTATAATTGCCATTATCTCTCTGAGGAGGAAAGATCATTACAATCTGTCACTGGCAACTGAAAGAAAGTCCTTGAATGTTCTTATATTCTTGAGCCTCTGCAGCGATGTTAATGGGTTGTGTTATAAACAGACTACGTGACATATCTTTTAATCACTGCATTTCTCTTTCTTGTTCACAAGCATTTTACAAAAAATCAAGTCAAAATTACCAAAATGATAGACATATAATTACAATTATATTTTGTAAAGTGAAAGACAAGGAAAGTGCTTTCACCTTCTCACTAAAATATCCCTGAGCATGTACTCAATTCACATATGCAAATATGTGCACTTAGTTTGTCCCTTCTCTGTTCTGTTTCGGTCCTCTTCATTCTGGCCTGCACTCAACTCATCCTCATTTTTAAATTTTCTGTACTTTTCAATAGTACTTGTAATAATCTCACCCATTCAGTCCTTCATAATATACTCAGTTCTTATTTGAAGAATAAAGAATATAGAAAATAGAGTAAATATGTTCCAATATTTGTAAGATACATGAAAGAGTAAAGGAAAATGTAACAGATTGATGAAATTGCTTCTATGACAGTTACCTGTGATGGGAAAGAGCAATTATTTCTTTTCATTTAGAAGAATGTCTGTAAAATTGGTGAGAAAGCATAGGGAACTACGGAGATTCTAAAAGCTCCATGGACAGAACTGGGACCATTTGTGATCATCTGTATATCTATTCATATATGCCATAATTTCTAAATAGTTTTTCAAAATAAACATACAATAGAAGAATGTACTAGGAGTTTTAAATGTTAGCGTAGAAGAAATGGAAAATGACTCTGGTTTCAATCTTCACAGAATACTATTATTATTTTACATTCTATTAAACATTTTTTCTTATATAATATGTCTTCTTCAGAAAAATTAATTCTTGTGGAACAATCATTTTGAACTTTGGACCAATTGTGTCAAAATCTGGGGAGGTTTTCAAGCAAAAATGCATTCTCGAAAGTGTTTCTTCAACTCATCATTTCAGGACAAAAAGAGTAAATTAAAATAATGCATTTCCCAGTTCTATTCCCTTTAGTATTGTTCCTACAAACAAAATAAAAACTGCAAATAGGTTTGTCATTGTTTCAGACCACAGCCTTCCATAGACTGATGTAATTACAATTCACATAATCAAGGCAGGAAAGCCAATCAAATCCAAGTGATTTAACAAGGTCACTTCTCAAGACTTTTTTGTCTAGCTTCAGTTGGTATTCATTGTAATAAATTTGTTTTTGCTGAGCCAATTTCTATGAAGAGAAAAAGAATATGGATGACAGCAAGAAAAATAATAAATGTGATGATAATTGGCAGTGCCAGAAAAATCTCACTTATCACTTGAGAGAAAAAGGATCATCTCATTAATATAGAAAAAATTGAAATATTCAACATCCTTTCATTACAAAAGTACTAAAAATTTAGGAATAGAAAAGAATTTCGTCAACACAAAGAAAGTAGATTTTAAAAATCCCAGCTAATGATAATGGAAAGCTTTTCATGTTATACCAGGAACAAAGCCAGGATGTTGTTCATACTTGCCACTCCTGTTGAACACTTCCTAGAAGTCCTTGCCAGAGCAATTAGACAAGCAAAAACATAAAAATTAGAAAAGAAGAAGTAAAATTATCTGTTTATAAATAGAATTCTTCTAAATGTAATATATATCAAAGAATTACTAAGGAAACAAAAAACAATTGCCACTAATAAATTTAGCAAGGTTGTCAGGTATAAGATAAATACACAAAACTCAACTCTATTTCAGTATGCCAGCAAGAGACAATTCAAAAGGACTTTAATAAAGCAATTTCATTTATAATACTCAAAAGAGTAAAATTCCTAAAAAAAAATTTAACCAAGGAAGTTCTCCTAGTCAATTTGGACTGCTATGTAAGACGTCACATACTATGTGACTTGTAAGTAACAGAAATTTATCTGTCACAGTTTTTATGATGGGGGTTTCCAGGATTTGTGTTTGATAAGGACCCATATCAAACAAACAAAATTCTTTCTACTGTCACATTCATTGCAAAATTTCTGTGGTCACCTCCATGGATGTTCCTTATCTATCAAGTAACTCTCCAGTGAACAGTAACCATTTGGTACTTTAGTTCAATTATGACACTCTCATCTGAGAGGGAACATCAGATCCCCCAAACTGAGTGTTCAGCTGCACAGGTTGCCCTTACTTTCAGTGTTGCTAAGTAGTAGATTGTCACTGTACTTGATCAACCAGCTACAAAAACGGCATCCTATGAACTGTTCTTGTTTTCAATTAATTTGCTACAATGACTCACAGAACTTAGAGAAATATTTAATGATGTTTATTCATGTATTACAAAGGGTAGATGAAGAGATGGATAAGACAAGTTTTTTTGGGGGGTGGGGGTGCAGTAGTATGGACCTTCATTGTGGTTCTAGGAGAACCACAGACCAAATTTCCAATTACCAGCTTGGAGTCTCTTTAAATCTTATTTAAGAATATTTACAAATTACAAATATTTCTGTCTAGTCCTTTCCCACCAAAACTTTAGCAGGCTGAATGTTTCAATCCCCTAGTCATCTATTTAGTCTTTCTGGTAACTCGTAACCCAAATCTATCTGCAGGGTCTACCTGGAAGCATTCTTATTAGTATAAACTCAATAGTTACCAGACAGGCTCGCTGTGAATTACAAGAGACACTTTCATTCATCATATAGAAAATTTAAGGGGTTTTAGGAGCTCTATGTAGATATCAGGAAAGATAAACTGTATTTCATATTGTACCATAGCCATTTCCTGAAAATAACAAATTCTTCTATCCAGCACCTAGACCTGTTGAAAGGAAGGATCGAAGAAGGTTCCTGGACTTCTTTGTGAGAGCACAAATACTATTCATGAGGGCTCTGGCCTCCTGACCTAATCTTAACTCCTAATATCTAAACATTGGTCATGAGGCTTAAAAATTTGGAGGTATATATTCTGACCAGAACTGGAAGCCACGTGCACTGAAAACTACAAAATATTGGGCCAGGATTTAGCTTAACTGATACTTCGATTATCTTGCAAACATGAGTTTGATCCCTGATGTGGAAAAGCAAACACACAAACAAGTCTACATACATACAAGTCTACAAAATATTGTTGAAAGAAATGAAAGGGGATCTAATTAAATGGAAAAACATTCAATGTTCATACAATGGAAGATAATGTTATTTATTCAAATAATTTACAGACTCAATATAATCCCCATCCAAATTCCAAAAGCCTTTTCCATAGAAATGAAACATCTAATCTTGAAATTTGTGGGATTGGAAGAGCAAAACAATATTAAAAAAAGAAAAATAAAGTTTGAGTACACATACATATAAGGATAAGGATAGTATAAGGAGAGAAATGGATCAATAGAATAGAATTAGAATCCTGAAATAAGCCAAGATATCTATGGTCACCTGATTTTCAACAAAGGTGTCAAGATTATTCTATGGGAGCAAAGTAATTTCTTTAACAAATAGTGCTGACACAACTAGATAATCACATGGAAAAGAATAAAGGTATGTTGCTACTTCACTCCACATACCAATGTTACCACTTAATGGATAAACAACTTAAATGTAAGTGCTTAAACCTATAAAAATATTAGTAGAAAACATGATCTCAGATAATAGATACTTCATGATCTCAGAATGGTAATGGATACTTTGACACCAGTAGCAGAGGGAACAACAGACTAGATAATTTTAACTTCGTAAATTTCAGCAGCCTTTGTCCTCCAAAAGATGCAATCAAGAAAATTTAAAGAAGAACTACAGAGCTATAGAAAATATTTACAAATCGTATATCTGATGAGAGTTTGGTATTCAGACTATATCAGGTACATTTACATTTCAATAACAAAAACACAAATGACCCAATTAAAAAATGAGCATTCAATCTGACATTTCTTAGAAACAGGTAGATATTCTAATGACACTCAGTATATACTCTTTTCAACTTCATTGGTTGTTAAGAAATGCATATCAAAGCCAGAATGAAATATTGCTTCATATCATAATAAATATTAACATTTCTTTTCATTACAAACTGTGTTTATTCAATTGAAGGGACAATCTAAAGAGAACTGGAATCAAAGAACAATAAAATTACAATCAACTCGAAAGATTGGCTAATCCATTCTTTCAGACTACAAATGAGAATACTGAGACCTACAGACAGGGAATAGACACCTTTCTGTGACTGTGTTGCCAAGTCCCCACCCAAGCTTAGAATGTGTGTCACAAGAGTTGAAAAGATTCATTGTATCTTTACTGAAATTTACATTAGTACATTGAATCAGAACAAATACAAATAGTCTATAGGAAGTTAATGTTTGCTTTGGGAAGCTATAGGGTTTCACTAAGAGCAATTAATCACTGAAAGTTACTAATATAATGGTAAAAGTATACAGCATTTAAGTTTTCACCTATTACCAACATTCTCTTTGAGAATGCAAGTAATTAGAAATATGAATCAAAAGAAAAATAACTACTAATATGGACATTGTCTGTAGCCAAGTGTATTTTGGGTCCAAATTTATATCAAAACTTGTTATAGATTTTCAACTTTCTGTTCCTCCAATATCTTTTCTTTCCTTTGTTATCTTTGTTAATATTTTTAGTCACCTCATTTCCATGAAAAAAATATATTTTGACAAACTTCAGAAGGATACACAAAATGTCTGAGCAGCACATGCATCTTTTTAACATATGCTTTAATTAATGTCAGCCAAAGCTCAATTCATTAAATGTTCCTTATAGGTTCACAGCTATGCAAGCAGAGAAAGGATTAACGATGTATAAGGCAGATGTGGCTTAGTGAAATATAGAACTGTAAAATAACAGCAACCTGGCCCAGGAAAACAAGAGATGATAGATGGAGCTTAGCTGGAGAGGTCAGATCAGACTGTGAGATGAAGTAATGATGGGTTATTGAACCCTGTGTAAATCTTCAGGGAAAATGCTCTGGTTGTCTAGTGCAGGAGGCAATGTTTTCTGTATCAGTCACTCAGAAGAAATAAAAAAGTTTACATCATCACAAATGGTAACTTATTGGTGTTTGTTTCCCTTGATTCACCCCTGCTTTGCATACATACATTCTCTGGGGAAAAAGAAAGACAGTGTTCTCTCTGCATCCTCCACTCTCTCCTCATCCCCTCTTCTTTAATGTAAGAATTTAGCTCTTGTAGTATTTTGTGGAATGTGTACTGTTCTTGTAGAAGAAAATCTAGGTAAGTAATGGAGCAGTGAGCCTTTTGCCTGTGGCTGATTAAGGAATCAGTAAGGCCTGAAACAAATACATTTGTGTTTCTAGGAGCTGCCTGTCATTCCAATCCATCCACCTGAATGCTTCAATTTTTTTTTTAAAATTCAAATTCTTATTGGTACATTATGAACACACATCATCATTGCATTCAACACTGAGAGTTTGTACCAGAATATGACATGACTTGATTCTTATTTTTTCTCTTTCCCTCACCGAGTTTTTTTTTTTTTTTTAATTAGTTTATGAGAGGGGGGGGAGATGCAGTGTTAGGTTTCCCAACTGTAGAGTTTTGACTTTCTGCTCCTTCATCATCTGGATGTTTCTTTTAATAAAATGAGACTGGATGGCTTTCAAAATGATCACTTTTCAAATTAACATCTTACCTTTCATTTCTGTTAAGGTCAGTTAGGGTCAATCAGTGGAAAGATTATAATTTATTTCACTGAGAAATTTCTGTGGCAGGAAATGATTGGAACTTTAGGTTTTAATTAACCATTGCTCATTTTCTAGTCCAGCTGAACATCCTTGTATATTTTTAAATATAATTATTGAGCATATGACAAAATCAGGAAAAATAGGTTCATATTTTTCATCTTCCTTTAATTTTGCACATCTTTTTTACTGTCCTCATCATTTAAGTTGAGTGTTAAACTACTCTGGGAAATGGCAAGAGTAGGTTTGCCCCTCTTGAAGAGACATTTGAGATTACATAAAGATGATTTTCCTTGGCAGAGTGAGAGGCAGATGGCAGAGAAGTTTGTCAGTGGCACCTAGTGGGTGGAGACCAGGGAAACTATTGCTAAACATCCCAGTGCACAGAACAACCTCCCTCACCAACTATCATCTAGTAAGATGTCAAGTGATACTAAGTTGAGAAATGCTAATGTATAAGATAAGAAAGTTTTGAGGGTGTGGAGATCTTTGAGGATATAAGACCAACCCAAAGCACAGAGAGGGCAAGTGTTCAGTAGTGCTGCATGTAGGGAGGAAATAAAGCCCGGTACCCCTTACAATGTGTTGAGTAGTCAGACACTTTATGGTAGAGAAGTTTCTGGGAGGAAGATGAGAAAGACAGTCGAAGAAAAATGGTGGAACAAAAGAATCATACCTTTTCTTCTTCCAAGGAAGAAGAGATAGCTTTCACCCTCAAAACTGAAATTGTCTGCTTGACTGATGGAAAGTTTTGAGAATCGACTTTTAAAGATTATTTTCTTTTAAGGCAAATTAAAGCCTAATTTAATGGCTATGAATCTATGACTACAATGCATAATGAACACACTCAGAGCCTGAGCTGTTTTTTCTTAATATCAGTGCAACATTATAGAGTGTGGCTCTTACTAATAACACTGATTAAAGCAAAATATTGACTAGGAGTATAGCACTGAAATTTTAAATTATACATACAATTGGCTAGTTTTTCATTTTATTTCTAAGTCCTCTATAGACATAAATTTGACCGTTACTCCTATAACATCATGTTGCTTATAATATTTATCCATTCTACAAATATATTTGAATGTTGTATATGAATTTAAATGTGACAATCCTTTAAAAATAATAGATTTTTTTTGTGAAATTGTACCCTTACTCTCTAATATGTCTATAAACATGCCACAAACTTAGAAGAAAAAGAAATAGAATTGGGCTTCATTATTCTCAAATTCCATATTTGTTAATTGTCCTACTCATTAAAATTTGTCTGCATCCCAGAACCAGTACTCATAGCAAGTTTGTGGTAGTTTTCAGACATGCAGAGAGGAGCAAACAATGGCAGCTATCTGAGATTTCTAGTTGAGGCTAACAAAGCTGTGCTCCACACTTTTGTCTCAGCTCCAACATTGTAAATGAGTATCGTTTTCTGGGCCTACTTAGTGCCAGGTGGTTTATATGCTTTGATTGCTTCCCAGTGGCTTCTGTGTTTAAAATGCCCACTCTATACGATCCTCTCATCCCGATATGTCACCTAGGATTCACAAGTGCAGTGAACTTGCAATATTCCTTATTGAGACAAAAATGTCTGATACTTAGCTGAATTCAGGCAAAAGTTATGATGTTGCTGGCTATAAATTCAATGTTAGTAAGAATACACATTAAACAAGGTGTCTTCAAACACACATACACATAACACAAGGCTTTGCATTCAGTTGGATAATGAAAATGCCATGACCAGAGAACCCAGGAGCTCAGCCCTGTTTCCCTGAGGACCTGCACATCTGCACTAGCTCAGTTAGAGTTCGAAGACACATTATGGAACTCAAGTCAATGGAAATAACAAGATTCAGCCGTGTGGACTTTGATTTTAATACTTATCAAAAATTGAAGCATTGGGCCGGGGATATAGCTCAGTGGTTCCGGCGCCTGTCTTGCAAGCGCAAGGACCCGGCTTCAATCCCCGGTAACCACATAACAATACTGGGTGTGGAGACTCACCCCAGCGGCAACCAACACCACATACCAGTGCCAGGTGTGGTGGCTCACGCCTGTAATCCCAGCACTCGGGAGGCAGAGGCAGGAGGATTGCTGTGATGTGAGTTTGAGGCTGAGCTCAGGGCCAGCCTGAACCACAAAACGAGACCCTGTCTCAAAAAAAAAAAAATAAATAAATAAATAAAAAAAAATTGAAGCATTGAAGTATACATACTTTATATAGTTATTTTCATAAACAGCACCAACTATCATCTAGTGAAATCAGTTATTGATTGAGTTATTCAGAGCCCTCTAAATGGTCTCCCTTTCACTTTTATCTCAGTACAAGTATCTTACATGATTTACATATTCTTTGGTCTATTAGTCTGATTTTCAATCCATATATATGATAATTAACTTTATAAGGTCTTATAGGAAAGATAAAGGAAGTGGTGTTATAAAATAAAACGCCTAAAGGGAGAGAGGAAAACTAAGGGAGCTGAGATGTGCTATGTGCCTGTACCAACTCCTTGTAGTAAATGTAATCATTATGTACTGTCAACATGTGCTAATAAAAGTAAAAGAAAAAACAAAGAGCAGATTGAAAATCCCATGTGCTGCTTCTTCTCTCAAGCCCTCATTATAATTTCATATTTTACTTAGAATAAAACCTGAAATCCTGAGACTGGACTCAAGCTGTGACGTCTCCACACACTGCGCCTCAGCTACCTGATCTGACTGCCTGCACATCTTCTCCCTTTGCTCACACTGCTCCAGATCCTCTGATTGTCTCTCTCTTTCTTCTGTTACAAACTCTTTCACCCTGACATATACATGGCTCTCTCCCTTCCTGAGATGAATTCATTGCTTGAAATGAAATCTTTGCAGCGAGACCTTCCCTACACAGCTGTTCAAGATTGCAATACCCTTCTCACCTACACATGCTCCTCAGCTTCTTTTTCTACCTGTAACACTTACCCTCTTCTGATATGTTGTACTTATTAATTTATACTAATATTTGTAGAAAGAGTATAATTCTGCATTCAAGATTTGGATATATTCTTCAGGAAGATATCGAGAAGAGGAACAGTGGGGTCAAATAGAATCTCTAATTTTAGCTTTTTGAAGAATCTTGTACCAATTTCTGCATTTGCACCAATGTACACTCTTACCAACAGTTGAGAAGGATTTTTTTCTTCCCACAGCCCCATCAACAGTGTTTCACAAAAGTTGCAGCCCTGAAAAATATGAGTATAATTTGAAAAATGTATGATTAAGACATTTTTTTTTTTGTTTCTTGTTTTTTGAGACAGGATCTTATTTTGTAGTTCAGGCTGATCCTGAACTCACTATGTAGCCCAGGCTGGCCTTGAACTCACAGCAATCCTCCTGCCTCTGCCTCTCGAATGTTGGGATTACAACTGTGAGCCACCATGCCTGACATTGTGGTATGTGGTACTGGGGATCGAACTCAGGATCTTGCACTTCTGAGGCAGGCGCTGGAACTACTCAGCTAAATACCCAGCCCTTAATAAAGAAAATTTTGATAATCTGGAAAAATGTAGGTTTCTTAATGTTTACTAGCCAATAGCCACAACAAGAATGAATAATTATTTAAAAATTCAGGGCCAGGGAATATAGCCCAGCTGCACCAAACACCTGCCTGTGAAGTGTAAGTTACTGAGTTCGATCCCTGGTATCACAAAATATATAAATAATAAAATTTTTAAATAAATAAAAATTAAAACTGAAATATTTACCACCCAAATTAACTATCTTTTGCATTTACTGTTTAAAACATCACATTGTAATAATAGAAAGAAAGTCACTTTAGGCTGGGGGTAGAATAATTACCACATATGTACTAAAGACTCCCAAATCCATAGCTCCACCCCACTGATCTCTACCGATATACAGGCTTGAATATTAAGAAGTCTAATATATATATTGCCATTTGGAAATATCACAGGTGCCTTAAACTCTACCCATCGCTAAATCTGTCTTCCATCTTCAACACCCCAAGTGTGCTTCCTGTTTCTCTCCCACCGGATAGCTATTTTGTATGACAGTTGCTACAGCCTGAGCTCTCCAGTACCTTATCCAACATCATCCTTTCAATCAGCCTTTTTTTTTTTCCCCACTTCTAAGGTCTGTTTTGGTCCAGGTTCTGAGATCACTGACTTTTTAAATTCTTTGCCTTTACACAATGTGGATGGAACTGGGAACAAATGACCATGTACTGAGCCTCAGATTCCGGAAAACTGAGTCACTTCAGGTGCAGGTGGCCGAGGGTGGCAGTGAGCCCTCAACCACCTACACGTCAGGGCTTTGTTCCTTGTTTGTTCTGCCTTCTATCATGTTTCATTCCCTAGATAACTGTCTGCATGCCATCCTGGTTATACACATCCTCAAGATGAAGA
Source organism: Petromus typicus (assembly GCA_004026965.1). NCBI lineage: Eukaryota > Metazoa > Chordata > Mammalia > Rodentia > Petromuridae > Petromus > Petromus typicus. Next base: position 14,032 of record PVIR01021343.1, read on the forward strand.
TGTTGCTTAAGCCTGGTGCTCTGGCTCCTCCAGATGTAAGGTTCACTGTGTTGGCCCTTTTACACAAATAATGAGGTTTCTCTTCCTTCTCGCCCAAGCCTGACCTGTTGCCCTCATGAATCTATTTTACTGCTGTAAGAATCTGTTTCCAATAAACTTGCCATTAGCACCTAGATTTTGGACAGTTTCATTGTGTCCATCATCATCTCCTGTACCTTATCAAACATCATCCTTCAGGAAGGAAACTCTCACAACACAACGCTGCTTAAATCAGTGGAGAATGTTGTTTTAAGACATCTTTGTAATAGTCTCTCTCCTCCATCTAAAAGCCTGTGATGCCTTTCTGTGTCACCAAAGGTGACCAAATTTCTTACAAAGCCACTCATTCATTTCAGAAAGCCATTTTGTTTCCTTGCCTAACCTTCTGTTCTCTTTGACACAACAAGCTTCTCCCAACACTTCAAACGAGATGTGATTTCTTCTGACATTTGCTCGTGCAGTTGCTTTTGCGTGGAACACAGTTCAGATGACCTGCAGATCACAGCGCTCACTCCTTCTGTCCTCTGGGTCTCAGCTCGCTGGTGCCCATTTCCCTAGGTGACAACAGTTGCTTCTGCTTTATTTTCATAGTATTTGGCAACATTCTTTTTTATTTTAAATTTTTATTGGTACACTATGAATACATATCATCATCGCATTCAACATTGAGAGTTTGTACCGGAATACGACACAACTTGATTCTCATTTTTTCCCCTTTTCCCTTCACCCTGCATCCCTCCACCTCCTATATACATAATCTGTTTCCTTTTTTCTTTATTATTATCACATTCATTTTCCCTTCATTATTTACCCCATGCACTCTCTTCCTTATTAAATATTTGCTATTTCACAATATCAACTATACATACTACAACTCATTTGCAACTTCATTTTTCTGGCAACACTCTTGACACATTACTGCTAGTTCTTGCTGATTGTAAGTTTTCTGTGAAAGCAAGAACACCTTGCATTAATGCACTTTACAAGTAGCTGAATTAGTATACAACTGATTAACTGAAAAGAAAGGAACTTCAATACAAATGTATGAAAACATGTGTTCAAGAAGAATGACCTGGGAAAATGCTCAGATAAAACAAATAAAATCGCATTAGAGTATTTGTTTGATTTCAGTTTGCAACATAAGACAAATGTAGATTTTTACATTAAGGACAGATTTTCAATGTTCTAAAATATTCATGAAGAATATGTTTGTTGATAAGTAATTATGATTATTTTCAGACATAACTGTAAATTTTACAAAGTGAATGTATATTAATTTTATAATAAGAAAAAAATCATTATCCTAACAAAAAATCAGTGTTCTTTTCCATGTTCTTTGGAAAAAAAACAAACATTTAAGAATATTAATTTACAATTCATCATTTTACTCACTTTTTTATTGAAATCTTTATTGTATATTACATATACATATCCTGATTGCCCATTTGACTCAGCCATCGCTCTGCTAGGTATATACACAAAAGAATTAAAAAACTCATATCACAGTGACATATGTGCAACCATGTTTATAACAGCTCAGTTTGTGATTGCCACATTTTGGAAACAACCCAAGTGTCCATCAACTGGAGACTGGATAAAAAAGCTGTGGTTCTTCTACAGAATGGAGTATTGCTCTGCCATAAAAAATGATAAGTTTGACTCATTTATACTTAAATGGACATACCTTGAGGATATCCTCATAAGTGAAATAAATAGGTCACAGATAGGTAAATATTGCATCTTTTCTGTGGTATAAGAAAATAAAGATGTAAATGAGTTCTAGAATTGTATGATATATATTGTGAAATAGAAAATACTCAAAGTGAAATAGGGTGAAGGAGGAAAAATAATGAGATTATAGTCATTTTTTCATCAGCAGCTTTGATTTGTGACTCATAAAGCATTTTACAAACCAAATGTGGAAATCTCACATTAATGTCACTTTTTAGACTTGGAGATACTGGTGATCTCTAATGTAATAACTTCATTCTAAGCTTTATTTTTTTCAGAGCTCTGCTTTTCTTGCAAATAATTACCTTTGAAAACATGTTGTCTTTCATATCAAGTAGGATTTCTAGGAGTTTGGGATATTTTATTCACTACTAGAATTTAGAGAATGTGAAGTTATTTTTATTTTGGCATTATATTATTAAAGCACCACAGACACCATTCAATATTAATCACCTCACAATGGAAAAATAAACTAAACACATCTACTTTTTTGCAGGCTCATAGCTCAGTAATTCTATCTGGCTTATTATACTTTCAACTTTATCATCCTTTTCTACTTCCAAATTACATATTAAAAATGATCTGAAATTAAAAATAAAAATATTCTTTATTGTGATTAATTTTAACTTGTATACTCAACAAATAATTGTAGAATACCGTCAAATACTTAGTGTATGTAAAATCTGAATAAGATACGGTCCCTGTCTTTCAGGCCTTCACATCCTAATGAAGGAAAAATAAAAATGACGTATGATAACTAGCCCAAATAAGGCCTGTTGGGCAAGAAGAACAAAGGACCAAGTTCTCAAAAGACACAGAAGGTATCATGGAGCTGGAAGATTTAAGTCTGGTCCAAAATATTCTTCATCTCTTATCTGGATTGCTGTGAAATACCCCTCAGGGGCTCTTGCTGCTTCAGTCTATTCTCAAGAGAGCCAGACAGATACTGAACAGTTTGCCGGCCGTGTCCTTCTAGGGGCCTCCAATTTTACTAAGAGTGAAACCAGCGTATTTATGACCTTTCAGACTGACATGCCACTCTCACGCCTTTGAGCCCCATTGCCACTTTGTCTCCATCTCTTCCTGTGACCGGGTTCTTCTGGCTTCTCCCAGAAGAATCACCTAAAGATACACACACGGGAGTATAAAGCTTTGCTCTTACTTGAGAGCAGAAGAGGAAGCCACATGGATGGAAGTTCAGAGCAGTGTCCCTGTGGCCTCCCCGGAAGCCAGGCAGCATCTCTTCCCACCCCTCCCTCAGCCCCTGGCTCAGCGGTCCGCCTTTTGTCACAGGGAAGGAGGTGCAACGTGATGCCTGCGCAGTGGCTCCTAAGCGTCTTCGTGCTTCCCATGTCTCTTAGATTTCCACCTAGCGAGGTGCATTTTGCTATGATAGTGAAGTGATGATAACTTTTGGGTCAGATGTGTGTGTTCACAGGAGCCAGCTTAGAGAATCTCAAGACCTCTCCTTAGAGAGTCCTATGTAAACTTGACCTCAGCGTTACAAATTCTACACCCAAACACTCCCACTTTCTCTATATGGCCCTTATTTTTCTCATTTGTATAGCACTTAGGATTATCTAATTTATATATCATCATCTTATTGTTTACTTCTCCTTCCTAAGATTAAAACTTACTATTTTATTCACTAATATCAAATACACACACAAAAACACACTAAACATATTAAGTAAATATTTGGGAAAGGAATGACTGAAACATTATTGTTATAGTAAAATTTAATTTTTTACAATGCAGAATTTGTGCTAATACTTCATGGGTTGAATTTTATCTCTACATTTTTTATGTAAAAATTGTTTCCTGTTAAAAATTATAATTGAAGAAAAAGATAAATTCCTTTTGGAAAACTTTTCAAGCATTTTTTAAAATTGCATTCATATAAAGACAATAAGTGAAAGGCTGATTTCTAGATGGAAAAATCCCTTTCAGATTTTGACAGGTAACTGTTAGTGTAACTACATATAAAATTGCATTTACTTTAAATGAGTGCATTCTTTAGACTTGAACTAATTTTGTACTGACCACCTTAGGCAATTGCTCCGCATAAAAAGAATTACGATAATGTTAGAAGAAATAATATGTTACAGATATAAAGGAGTGTGTGGCACGGCAGCATTCTTTGGCTTTATAAACTTCTAATACTCTAAGTCTCTAAGTCCTGATGGACAGTGCTAACAGAAATCTTCAGTCACTAATGGCTAAAGTGTGTTCCATGGGAAAGGCACATTAAAGGCACATTAATTATTTGAGGCATCTGAAGTGCCCATTATTCCACTGCAGCATTTCAATAATCTTTAAAAAAAATGGAAATGGAAACAATGGTATTAAATGATTTCTGCAAAGCCTGGAATACTTAATGGATGCTAACTGCCTTAGAAAATTGTTACCTCACAATATCAACTATACATATTACAACTCATCTGAAGTAGAAAATATTTAAAAGGAAAGAGTGTAAGGGTAAATAATGAGGGGAAAACTAATGTGGTAATAATAAAGAAAAAAGAAAACAAAGATTATGTATATAAGGGGTGGGGGACGCAGGGCGGGGGGAAAGGGAAAATGAGAATCAAGTTATGTCATATTCTGGTACAAACTCTTAATGTTGAATGCGATTATCATGTGTAGTCATAATGTGCCAATAAAGATAATTTTAAAAAAGAAAATTAAAACAAAAAAGAAAAAGAAAAAGAAATTTGTTACCTTGTCCAATCCCCATGCTACTTTCACTGAACAATCAAGAGGGTGAGAACTGTAAATGGACTTAACAGTGTGTGTGGTGCTGTGAGTTTCCTGTGAAACCTACACACTTTGGGTATATCTCTATCACATGGGATGACATGCATTTGTCAAGTAGCAGAGCAGGTATATGGTTTAGACCCTCACCATAAACCACTGGACCTGACCTCACTACCATGGAATCAGCGTTCATTGTCAAGGGACTCTAGAGTTTTTCCTCAGTGAACTTGAAGGCACTAAGCTTGTTATGGAAGAAGATGTGATGACGATGAAGATCTATCTGTAATTTTAAAAGACCCAATGCTCCTCCCACGCCTCCCTGGAGAAATTACTGACTGCTAATGTGCTATGCAGAGAAGCTTTCCAAAGTGCCTGCTGTCTAATTAGCTTTATTAAAAATACACATCAAACTTGCTTTGAATGGTGTAGTTTCCATGCAGAAAATGATGCAAGTAGGGCACTGCTGAATGAAAACAAGTAAATACATGCTCAATTGTCATCTGATTTGTTAGGAATAACCAGAAAAACATATCGGTATGTTGGTCTTTCTTCTCTAATTGCCAAGCAAGTGGGAGGTTTGAATCGGTGTCTTTTATGAGCTCTTGGTTTTAAACGATAAGGGTGTGAGCTTCTATCCTCCCTCTATCAGTGAATATTCATTTTAATTTTCAGTTCTCAAAGGTATTTCAAAGTGCAATGTGTTTTTCCCACCCTCTTTCAAAGTTTATGAATTAGTGTTTGACATGTGTATGAAATGATAAGTAATAACTAGCATCAGAAAAAAGCAGAAAAGCAATTTGCCTTTCACAGTCATGTATTTGAAAAATGCTTCAATGCTTGTGAATCCTTTCTATCTTTTTTTTTTCTCCTAATAAATTAGATTGTGTTCTGAAATGTGTGACTTGAAGAGTAATTATAATATATATTAAAGTGATGAATGTAGGTGTAGCTAAGTAGATTCTATTCAGCATTTGGCCACCTGTTTTGACCATTGTTAATAAAATGAACTTGATCTAGGCTGGATATGAGCTGATATATGCAACACTGCTAAGAAATCTTAAAGAGACTTCAAGTTGGAGAGACCTTGTACAGTAGGAAGACCATCTCTAGAGAGACCAAGGATTAAATTGTGATTCTGTCAGGATTTATCTTTCTGTGTGACTAAAATATTCAGTTTGTTTCTCCATGGCAGCATGGATATAATACTGCATCTGCAGTATACTGCAAGGATTACTAGATGATCTTTGCAGGGGTTTAGAGGTTCATCCTCCTTCTCTTCCACGTCTACTTTACTTCCCAAAGGATTGCCCTTTTGATATAGCAACTAAGAACAGATGATATCTTCCTTCCAGTGTAATTTTCAGCTAAAGAGTAGAAACACTAGTGTCCAAAGAGTGTGGCAAGTTGGAGCTGGGGAGTTAGCTCAGTGGTTCCGGCGCCTGTCTTGCAAGCGCAAGGGCCTC
>PVIR01021344.1:0-29679 GCA_004026965.1 Petromus typicus
CCAGGTATTTAACTCAGCGGTTCATAGTGCCTGCTTTGAAAGCACAAAGTACGGAGTTTGATCCCCACTACCAAAGAACCCCCAGAAAACCAAGTGTGGCTGGTAAGAAGGAAGACTCCTTGTAGGAAATGGTAAGTCCAGGGGTCATGGTCACTTTCTGGGGTGCCCGATGTCCATCTAGACTTCTTTCGGCCCAGTGTTTGTCCTGTGAGGAAGTGCACAGGCCTGGTCATCTTGTCCTTATCTTGAGGCCGGGCCTCTGACAGCTGTGTCTCCAGCAGCAGCCGTGGTGAGTTTCACCTTTGTCCTGACTCCAGGACCAAGCCCTACCCAACGACCTCTAATACTTTGACCTAACTCAGCTGTCAATCATAGTTGCGGAGTTGCATAATTCCCACAGGTGGATATAAAGATTTACAGAATAAATGGCAGGCAGGCTTCTGAGCTGCAAACAAATAATAAAGGTAAATGATCACCTGGGTGACAAAGACAAGATAGGCCTATCTGCACAGGTAACCTCGGACACCCAATCATTGATAGGGAACACTCTAAGCCTAATCAGAACTGAGACTAACCAGGGCTCAGAAACATGGCCCCAGAGGCCCTGTTGGCCAGGACATTAAGTTTCAATGGATGTGGTAAAGGAGGTCCTGAAGTAGGACAGAAGAAATAATAACCAGGCAAAAAGGAAACAGAACCATGTTTTTCAAAAACAAAAACTGCAACTTTAGGACACAACCGAGCTTATTTTAAAATTATTTTCCTCTTCTGCCAGAACAGAGAAGCCCCCAATCCCCTTTCACCTGTACATGGTTTCAGCTATTTGCTTTTTACTTGCAAATGATTCTCTTTCACCTGGGAATAGACCAGTTTCACCTGTAGATTAAGACCTCTCTTATGGATGGATCTTTCCTGCTGTGGGTGGGCCAACCCCCACCAACCCGGGACCAAAGATGTCCACCACTGATCACTTTTGCATCTGTAAATTTGACCACTGACCAAAATCCATGATTTTTCTTCTTTTTTTTTTTAAGTTTTTTGAGACAGGGTCTCGCTTTTGTAGTTCAGGCTGGCCCTGAGCTCTGCCTCCAACTCACATCACAGCCATCCTCCTGCCTCTGCCTCCCGAGGGCTGGGATGACAGGTGTGAGCCACCACGCCCGGCACTGTGGTATGTGGTGCTGATTGCTGCAGGGGTGAGTCTCCATGCCCAGTGTTGTTATGTGGTTACCGGGGATCAAACCCAGGCCCTTGCACTTGCAAGACAGGCGCCGGAACCACTGAGCTACATCCCCGGCCCATGAAGATTTTTCTTAATATGGGTGCTCCATCATGCACCCATCAGACCAGCACATAGATCAGGGATAGCGGACCTTTTAGAGATGAAGCGCCCAAACTCTAACCCCAAACCCACTTCTATTGCAAAGTGCCAGTGCTGCAGTAAAACCTCACTGCTCGACTGCTGGGGTGCCTTGGTTCATGTGCTGACAGAGAGCTGTGTGCCCCTGTGCAGCGTGTGCCAGGGACTCGCCATGATTGCTATAGATGAACAAATTCGAAGGATCTGCATCACCTAAATATTCTCAGTTCCAAATTAATTTGCCTCATTTCTCTAAAATGCCTGCTGTTGTCGTCAGGGCTTGTATGGGAATAGATGTAATACAGGACATATAATTTATAGGATAATTTTCTAGTATTCACTCAAAAAATCCAATGCAGTGGAGTGCAAGAGATCTGTTCACATGCTAGAGAACCAAAGAATCCAGCCACGGGCCTGGATCCCACAGCAGTGCCTCACACAAGTCAGCTGCAGGCCTTCAGCCTAAGGCAATGTCTTATGCAAGTTTCTATGAAGGATCTGCTTTGTGAAAGCCCAAAGGCTAGAGGTGGAAGCTAGAAAGTCTGTGCCAGCAAGGTCAAGGATCTGCGCCCCCAGGCTGAGATCTGCACTGGAGCCAGGAAGCGATGCTCATGCCAAAGGCCAGAGCACCCCTTATTGTAGATAGGTTAAATTGATTGGATATGTTGTAGACAGTTAGGATCAGGCCCCTTGAGGGAGTTGGTACAGAAGACAGTTGTGCCCATTTATTGATGGGGAGGATTCAAACAAGGACTGTTCCTTAACACGTCCCCTTAGGGATGAATAATAGTAATTGATATTCTAAATGGGTATCAATTACCTTGGTGTACTCCAAAAGCTTCTTACCCCATTCATTCCCAGAAATTCTTGCTCTTTCTATACATTCTTGCTACATGCTTTGCTTCCCCATTTAATCAATATTACTTAAGTGACTATACCTTTAATCACATTGGCTGGTCATAGTTTGGTCCACTATTGTAGATAGGTAAGTTAATTAGATATTTTGGAGAAACTACCACATCCAGGTAGGAAAAATAGCAATGATCAATGTTCTAATTTTTACATTTTTTTGCAGTAGTGTGGATTGAATTTATGACCTTGTGCTTGCAAAGCAGGCAGAGGTGCTACTGAGCTGTCTGTCTCAATAAATTTTTCCTTTTCTTAATCTCCCTCATTACTAGAACTTACTCTTAGGTTTTAGAGAACACGAACTCAAGCTTCAGGCATCTAGCAGGTTTAGGAGGTGTATCCATTTCCCATATGTCAACACCTCATAACTACTGTGTGGTGTTCCACTGGATCTTTTTAGTTGACTTTATACTTGCCTCATTTTGTGGCTTTGCTCCAAAAAAACCCTCTGAGAGCAGGATAGGTGAGCTACCCACTTCCCAGACCCCCTTCTGCCTCTCTTAGACAGAAGCCATCTTTCTCTTAATAAATTCTTCCTATTCTTATTATAGATAGATGAACTAGGTAGAAATATAACAGGCAATCAGGGCTAGGTCCCTGAGAGTCAGGACAAAGGTGAAACACACTATAGCAGTGACCAGAGACAGACACATCAGCTAAAAACCAGGCCTCACAATAAAGACAAGATGACCAGACCTACATATTTTCACAAAGAACAAACACTGGGCCAAATGAAGTCTAGATAGACATTGACCATTGTACCCATTTGGATCTCCTCCTGCCCCTTAGGAGCTTTCCTAATAATAAATATCTCCCTACTGCTTTATTTATTTTTTTTTCTTTTGAGACAGGGTCTCACTTTGTAGTTCAGAACTCACTATGTAGCCCAGGTTAGCCCTGAACTCACAGCAATCCTCCTTTGTCTGACTCCCGGGTGCTGGGATTACAGTTATGAGCCACCAGACCCATCATTGTGGTAGGTGGTACTGGGGATCAAACTCGGAACCTTGCACTTGCCAGGCAGACACAGGAACCACTGAGCCAAATCCCCTGTCCTATCTGCCTACTCTTAACTTCCTTTGTTCCTGGGACTCATTCTTTGATTTCTAGAGAACAAGAATTCAACATATCATACAGTTAACAGGTTGAAAATATTTCATATGTTGAATAAGAGAGGTCACAGTGGACATCCTTTTCTTTTTCCTGATTTTAGAGCAAAAGTTTTCAGTCTTTGACTGTTTAATATGCTGTTGGCTGTTTGTTTTATCGGCTTGTGATAAAGAAAAGCTGTTCCATTTTTCCATAGAACTTTTATCATGAATGGGTGTTGAACCCTGACAAATGCTATTTCTCCTTCTAATGAGATAAGTTTGTGATTTTTGTCCTTGGCTTTATTCATATAGTATATTACATTTATTGATTTGGACATATTAAACCATCCCTGGGATGAATCCTACTTCTTCATGGTGTATAATCTTTTGATGATTTTCTGCATTCTGTTTGCCAGTATTTTATTGAGGGTTTTCGCACATATGTTCATTAGGGTGCTGGCCTGTAGTTCTTTTTTTTTTGGTTGTCTCTTTCTCTGATTTTGGTAACAGGGTAATGCTTACCTATAAGAATGAACTTGAGGGTTAGGGATTTAGCTCAGTGGTTCATGTATCTGCCTGGCAAGCACAAGATCCCAAGTTCGATCCCTGGTACCACGTACCACAATGCCAGGCATGGTGGCTTGTGCTTGTAATTGTAGCACTTGGGAGGCAGAGGCAGGAGGATTGCCAAAAGTTTGAGGCTAGCCTGGGCTATACAGTGAGTTTAGGGCCAGGCTGAACTACACAAAAGTGAGACCCTGTCTAAAAAAAAAAAAAAAAGAATTAATTTGGGAGTATTGCTTCCTTTTCAATTTCGTTAAAGAGTTGGAGCAGTTGTAGGGCTGGGGATTTAGCTCAGTGGTTCCAGCACCTGCCTTACAAGTACAGTAACCACATATAGTACCAGGCGTGGAGACACACCCAGCAGCAATCAGTAGCACATACCACAGTGCCAGGCATGGTGGCTCATGCCTGTAATCCTAGCACTTGGGAGGCACAGGCAGGAGGATTGCTGTGATGTGAGTATGAGGCTGAGTTTAGCGTCAGCCTGAACTACAAAGTGAGACCCTGTCTCAAAAAAAAAAAAAAAAAAAAAAAAAAAAAAAAAAAAAGAGTTGGAGCACTTGTAACATTAGATCTTCTCTAAATCTCCTATAGAATTCATCAGTGAATCCTTTAGGACCTGGGTTTGTCTTTGTTAGTAGTTGTTTTTTATTTTTTTAACTTCTCACTTTTATTTACTGATACTGGTTTATTTAGAATTTTTATATCTTTTTATTTAGATTTGGTGATTCATATGTATCTAGGAATCTGTACATTTCTTCTGTTTTCAGTGTTACCAGAATACATGTTCTCAAAGTATGTATTGGTGATCTGGATTTCTGTAGGATCTGTTGTAATTTGACCATTTGTATTCCCAATTACATGCATTAAAATCTTTTTTTTCTTTTTTTCATAACAGAGTCTTGCTTTGTAGTTCAGGCTGGCTGTGAACTCATTATGTAGCCCAGGCCAGCTTCAACTCACAGCAGTCCTCTTGCCTCTGCCTTTTTTCTTTACCTTTTTTGGATAAGATTGGCTAACAGTTTGTCAATTTTATTTAGTCTTTCAAAGAACTCTTCAACTTGTTGATACTTTGTAATATTTTTTAGTCTTGATTGCATTAGTTTCTTTGTAATATTTTTAGTTTTGATTGCATTATTTTCCGCTCTGATCTTTATAACTTCCTCCCTCATATGAGCCTTGGGTTTGACTCGACTTATTTTAGAAGTTTGACTTCAATATTAGGTTGTTTGTTTGAGCCTGTTCTCTCACTATGAGTATTTACTGCTATAAATTTCCCTTTGTAGGACTGCTGTCCTTGAGTCCCATAAGTTCTGGTATGTTGTTCACCTTATTACCTTCTGAGTTTGCCTTTGTCGAGCTGAACATTTGGGGTTTCATCTTATTTAAGTGTCTTTTTGTTTGTTTAATTTTTAGGTTGATACTTATAAATTGCTTAGGGTTAGTGTCTTTATTGCCAGTATCCAAAATCCTTAGGAAATCACTGCTTCTCGTAGGTATCTTCCAGATGTTGTTATTTTTAGTATTGATAATCATACTTTTTTTTTGAGACAGGGTCTCACTTTGTGGTTCAGGCTCGCCCTGAGCTCAGCCTCCAACTCACATCACAGCAATCCTCCTGCCTCTGCCTCCCGAGTGCTGGGATTACAGGTGTGAGCCTCCATGGCCGGCACTGTGGTATGTGGTACTGATTGCTGCTGGGTTGAGTCTCCATGCCCAGTATTGTGTGTGGTACCGGGATCAAACCTGGGCCCTTGTGCTTGCAAGACGTGCGCCGGAACCACTGAGCTAACTCCCTGGCCCGATAATCATACTATTATAGGTAGAAAAGCTAGTTAGACATATGGCAGGCAGACAGACAGGGCGTCAGGCCCTTGAAAAAAAAAAAATTCACAAGAAGGGAGACTGTTACCAAATGTCAAGGACATCAGCAGAACTCCCAGAAAACAGTGACTGATTAAGGTTTCATACTCCTGAATAACTAAATCAATGGGAGTCAAGATCTAGATCCACCCCCTCCCCAGGAATGTAGTAATTGTACATTCCCCTGGGTTAAAGGGCCAGGAATTTGGCCCACCTGGGATTAAAAAGACCCTATATGACTTGATTTCTCCTTGGACCCCATTTGATCAAGATTGCTTAAACAATTGTACTTGTTGTAATTCCATTTGTTTGCCCATTTCTTCTAAATCCTATTGGAAGCCCTCACTTTACCCACTGGTTAGCTGTGAATTTATCCACCTCCTTGAATCTTCTTGGAAACCCCCACTTTAAACCCGCCTCACCTCATGGCTTTGTTCCATAAAAACCCTCTGAAAAGTGAGGTGGGTGGGTTACCCACCTTTCCGGGTCCCCCCTTCTGTCTCTCTTAGGCAGAAACTTTCTTTCTCAATAAAATTTTTCTACTCCAACCTCCGTTGGTAGTGCCTAAAATTCATTCTTGGATTTCAGAGAAGACGAACTCGCATGTTTAGTGGGGAAGCTAGGCCTTGCTCTCCTGTGTCAATAAGGCTTCCCCCTTATGAAAAGAAGGGTAGTATATCCGTATAGATTGTTCTGAGGACTCTAAGTGTACGTTCAATAGAATTTTTAACATCCTGGATATCTGTTTGCATCTATTTCATGGATTCCATTTCTTTCCTCTGCTGTTCATGGATTCCATCATTTTTGTAAGCTCCTCTGTTTTCTAAAATCTGTATCTGCTCTAGAGTCACCAACTATATCTTTCATTATCTCTGTCATTATGAGAAATTATTTCTGATTTGATTTTTTTTCCAGAGCTTTGTCCATCTGCTTTGTTATGTCTGCTATTACCACATCAGAGAGTCTAGGTTGAAGGCTTTCAAATTGTTCCAGTCTTTGTCCCTGTGGTTTGCCTTTGGTGAGGTGAAAGTCTGGGATTGCATCTTAAATGTTTTCTCATTTTTTTTTTAGTTTAATTCTTGGGTTGATGCTTATAAATTGGTTATGGATGGTGAATAGCTTTATTGCTAGTATTTAGAGCCCATAGGAAATGACTATTTCTCAGAGATATTTCCTAGGTATAGTTTGCTTTTGGATTCTGAGTCTGTTCCAAGGTCCTGCCTCTTCAATCTATTGGCAATGAGAAATACCAGCCTCCAGTTCTTTGGCACTGGCTGGCAGTATTTTTTCAGACCCTTAGGCAATCTCAGTCTGGTATATCAGGAAGAATAACTGATTAGCATGATTATATCACCTTGGCTAAAGTAGTGCATTCAGCAATAACAGAAGCATCAAACACAGCTTAGAAAATGATAAACTGTGGTAATTATTACTATGCCACCTTTAACCATCTGAAATGGATTTGTGATTATATAACAAAATCTAGCATGGGGCCGGAGATTTAGCTCAGTGGCACTGTGCCTACCTGGCAAGAACAAGGTCTTCAGTTCAATTCTTGGTAGCAAAAAAAAAAAAAAAAAAAAAAAACCTAGAATGAAAAAAAATAGAAGCCCTCAGTTTGGCCATTTTACTCTCAGGGGAGACTTAAAAGGGATTAGAGGGAAAAATAAATAGAAGAAGAGAATGAGATTAGAAGCAAGCTGGAGGATAAAAAAAGATCATGCAAACATTGGGAAAGCTATAGAGAAGACAGGAGTGAAAGAGACAAGGAAGAAATAAAAACAAATACAGAGGGACCGGGGACTTAGCTCATTGGTTCCAGCACCTGCCTTGCAAGTGCACAGTCCTGAGTTTGATCTCCAGTAACCACATACAATAATGCCAGGTGTGGGGACTCACGCCCACCCGCAATCAGTACCTCGAACTACAGTGCTGGGCGTGGTGGCTCCTGCCTATAATCCCAACACTCTCAAGAGGATTGCTATGACTTCAAGGCTGGCCTGGGCTACATAGTGAGTTCAGGGCCAGTCTGAACTACAAAAGCGAGACCCTGTTTCAAAAAAACAAAACAAAACTCTAGAAGCCATGTTTAAAAAATAAAGCAAAAAACAAAACAAGGAAAAAAAGTGAATTTCAAGATGTGTCTCTGTTGTCACTGGTGAACAATATTGGCTGCCAGAGGCCAGATTGATTTGATTAATCCCATCAATCCAGCTGTATCTTTACAGTGGAGTAATAGATAACCTCAGCAACCCTGTACTTTAGTTGCACTGGCATTCAGGCTGTTTTCTCACTGTGAAGCTGGAACCAGATTTGTTGAGCCTGCAACAGTCTGTGTCCCTCCTGCTTACTAACTCTGCTCCCTGATCCTCTGTTGACTTGAATTTGACAGATTTATTTCAGCACTGGCAGCCATCAGGTGGAGCCAGCCTGTGCCTGTTCTCAGTTTATCTGTCCAAGATGGCTAGCCAATTGCCCTCTCCTGAGTGATATCGAACCCGAATAACTCCCTAGCCACTGCAGTCGCTGTGCCCACTGCTTTGTTACAATAGTTTCTCCATGGGCTCCTCTGAGGTTGCCAGTAATCACTACACATTTCCAAGTGTGACCTGCTCTTCCCACTAACCTAAGTCCAGGCTCCGAGAAAGAGTGCCACTTTCCCCTCTCTTCTCTTCATTGAAGACTGTTCATTTGCCCTGTAGTCTTCAGATCTTGGTTCAGATCCTACCTGGTCCTCGGGACCCGCTTCCCCCCTCCTCCTCCACACTGCCACATTCTAGTGTCAGGACACCGCATCTCGGAGAGGCTCTTTCCCTGCTGCTCAGCGCTCTGCCATCTTCCTAGAAGTCTTAATTTTTTAAACACATAGATAGCCAAATTGGTGCGTCCTGACTTTTGAGTCTTCCCCTGAAAGTGCTTGCAGGATCATAGATCTAGATAATGTTTTCACCGTCTACTCAGGAATTTGGCCTCCGAGATATTAGGCAATGTTTTATCATGAGAAACTAAGTCACAAGCCTAGAAACCGAGCTGCAAAGGGCAAGTTTTGCCAGAATCTGAGAAATTTGGATAGCTCAAAAATCAGGTCTGGAGGAAGAGGAAAATTACAGGCCTGTTGAGTTACAGAACTGCATATTTTATACGCCTGGAATCAGCCTTGTAGTCCTGTGGAGGATCAGGACCTGACCACAGGGATTAAATTGAATTCGGATGTCAAAGCGCAGTAGAACAGTTCGATATATATTTTTTCTTTGAAGTCTTACTGATTGTACCAGTCAGGGTTTAGGGCAAGAATAGAAGTCACTTTAAATATTTTAAGCTTGAAGATATTTATTATAGAAATGTTTGTCTTTAGGAAACTTTGGAAAGAGCTAAAGGAGTAAACTCTAGGGTATACCTTCGGGAATGACTCCTTGAAGAAGAAAAAACTGACTGACCACAGCAGGGTGGGGGGAGCTTCCTCTGAGGCCACTACTTAAAAAGGAGTGAGTTCGGGGCCAGGGAGTTAGCTCAGTGGTTCCAGCACCTGTCTTGCAGGCGCAAGGGCCCGGGTTCGATTCCCCGGTAACCACATAACAATACTGGGTGTGGAGACCCACACCCAGCAGCAACCAGTACCACATACCACAGTGCCGGGCGTGGCGGCTCACGCCTGTAATCCCAGCACTCGGGAGGCAGAGGCAGGAGGATTGTGATGTGAGTTTGAGGCTGAGCTCAGGGCCAGCCTGAACTACAAAGCGAGACCCTGTCTCAAAAAAAACCTAAAAAAAAAAAAAAAAGGAGTGAGTTCAAGACCATAATACCTGGGCTGCCTTCCAGAGTTTAGGAATCCAAGAGTGCTCCTGTTGCCATGGCAACTGTACCATAAGGCCCAGGGATCAGGAGAAGGACAGTTAAAGGACTTGCTATAAAAAACAAAGCCTCACATTCTCAAGGCCTTTCATACAACATCAAAATAAGAGGAGAAATATCCTACCTGCTGTGAGTGTCAAACTTCAACTCCTCACAGGCTCCACACCTTGGCTCCTCTCAGCACAGAGCCATGAGGGCCACAGAGCCACACTTTGACTATACCAACGTGATTTGATGGAGTGAGAGGCCGACACCTCAGAGGTGGCTGCTTCCGGGAGAAACCTTAGCCTCAAGAAAGGGGCACAGCTGGTGTAAACTAAACAAACAGTGTGAGGCTTCATCCTGAGATTGCTTCTTCAGAATGGGATAGAGATGGAGAAGAAATCTAGACCTATGTTCAGTCTAGATAGGTTAATCAGGGGCCAGGGATTTAGCTCAGTGGTTCCGGCGCCTATCTTGCAAGCGCAAGGACCCAGGTTTGATCCCCGGTCACCACATACAATACTGGGCATGGAGACTCACCCCAGCAGCAATCAGTACCACATACCACAGTGCCGGGTGTGGTGGCTCACGCCTGTCATCCCAGCACTGGGGAGGCAGAGGCAGGAGGATTGCTGTGATGTGAGTTGGAGGCTGAGCTCAGGGCCAGCCTGAACTACATACAAAGCGAGACCCTTTCTCAAAAAACCTAAAAAAAAAGATAATCAGGCACCATTTTGGGAAAGGGGTGATCTCATGGGACTGAGTCACATATCATCTGTACTACGCTTTGCTCCAGGACTAAGGGTTTTGCTACCACAGTGATTGGGTGAGAGACCGCCACGAACCATGGGTGGAAGAGTGACGGACACAGGACACGCCCCTGCCCCCCAGTTCCCTCAGCTTAAGCTATGACTTACTGGTTTCCAAAAGCTGGAGGTTCTGAGGGTAAGCTACTCATTTAAGAATTTTTTCCTGCTTCTTTTGGCCTTATTGTTTTTTATTTCCTTTAGTTTGCTATCTTTTTCATTTATTTATTCTTTTCATTGCTTGTTTTGTTTTTTTTTATTAGTTAATCCAGTGAATTTCCTTTACTGTGTAATTCAGGCTTCCATTTCCTGCTACCTCTGTACTTAAAAATATAAACATTAAGCTTTATAAATCTATAGAAAATTAAATATATTTCACTATAGTTGATTACTGTTGTTAATGGAGGTAAAGTTGTTCTATTAGGTAGATATTTATTGTAGATCAATATCTGGTTTGTCTTAGTATCTATACTATATCTATGAATCTCTTTCATGTGATTGAGGGTTGCATATTATTGATTCTTTGGATTGGTCAATATCCAGTTTGTACTTGATGCTATTTTTGTTGCTGCTTTTACTACTTTAGTCAAGGTGACATCCTTGTTCCTATTAATCAATTATGCCAGTATTTCTGTGTGCCAATATCTGAATGGCCTTGGAGTCATAAACGATCCGACTACACATTCCTGAAGCAAAGAGATAGAAACAGAAAACAGAAGGAAAAGGCCTAAGGGTGCTGTCGGGTAGTTCCTGTAAAAAGCCTGGCCACTCAGACTTACTCCAGGTCCTTCTCACCTTAAACAAAGAACTATTGAAATAAACCAAAAACAGTGCCAAATGGTTTTTTTGTTTTTGTTTTTGTTTTTTTGAGACAGGGTCTCGCTTTGTGGTTCAGGCTGCCCCTGAGCTCAGCCTGAAACTCATCACAGCAATCCTCCTGCCTCTGCCTCCCGAGTGCTGGGATTACAGGTGTGAGCCACCATGCCCGGCACTGTGGTATGTGGTACTGGTTGCTGCTGAGTGTGAGTCTCTATGCCCAGTATTGTATGTGGTTACCGGGGATGGAACCCGGGCCCTTGTACTTGCAAGACAGGCGCTGGAACCCCAGCCCAGTGCCAAAATGTTTTTTAAAAATTGAGGAGTCATTGGGGTCTTCAGAGTGAATTTGGTCCAAACATGAGATAAAAGGATAAAAAAGAGAATAAAGGAACCCCCTGTATCTGGGAGACTCAGGGTGGGCTGCTGTGAGGAGGCAGGGTAGCACCTGCTGTGGCCTTTCACATCTCCTGGGAGCCCCTAAGAAGTGTGATATACAGGGTCCTGGGAATGCTTCAGCATGGTCCTGAGGTCTCCGGACTGACAAGTCCCGCCTGTTCTCCCCACCCAGCTTTGCCACCCCAGACTTCCTGTATCAGTGGTGTAGCTCAGTGCACACTGGGTTTCTGTCCTTCACACTGAAAACCAAAACCAAAAGCAAAACCAACAAAACAGAAGATGTTCAACAGACTTTGGGTCCTGTACAGTGGTTTGTCCAGAATGGAATAATAATGGAGTCTCCTCACTTTTGCTTCCTATTTTCTGTGTCTTTACTTCTCAAAGTATGCTCAGCAGCAGTGGCCTCAGAGGTAGGAACTTAAATGTACATCCAATTCCCAGAATCTGTATTTTAACAGGATCCAGTGCTCAAAAAATGTAAGAACGTGTGTTCTTAATCAGGGTCGATAAAAACAGGTACCCAGCAGAGCATGGAACAGACCATCAGAGTCCAGTGTTCAGTCCCCATGAGGTGCTCACGTGAGCCAGTTCCTCAGTTATAGCTCTCAAGAAATTCTGACTTTCTAGGTCTAAGGTACAGTTCCAGAATGACTGTGATACTGCCAACATATACAGTAATTTTCAAAAACCTGATTTTGTCATTTTATAATTTAACATGAAAGGCAACTGAATTGAGAAACCTTAGTGGCTTGGTCACTGTTATTAGAGAGTGAAGAAACTGTGCTGGGAAGGAATTAATGAGGGAGTGGGAGAGACTGTATGTTTAATTTTTTGTTCTGGTATAAATGCTAACTTTTTTTTTTTTTTTTTTTTTGAGATAAGGTCTTGCTATGTAGTTCAGACTGGCCTTCAACTCACTATGGAATTCTCCTGCCTCAGCCTCCCAAGTGCTGGCAACAGGCATGCACCATCACATCTGGCTTATGCTTCCATGTTAATTATAAAAACTTTCTGAGCTGGTGATTTAGCTCAGTGGTTCTGGTGCCTGCCTTGCACAACATCATGAGTTGGATCCCCGGTATAACAAAAAAAGAACTGTTACAAAAAAGTAATTATATGAAGTTTTAGAGCCAGGGATACAGTTCAGTGGCATGTGCCTGTTTTGCAAATATGAGTTCATCCCTAGCCCGCCATGCCACAAGTTTCCAAGATGGAGAAGAGTTTTTTTTTTCTTTAGACGGAGTCTCGCCTTGTAGTTCAGGCTGGCCCTGAGCTCAGCCTCAAACTCACATCACAGCAATCCTCCTGCCTCTGCCTCCGGAGTGCTGGGATTACAGGCGTGAGCCGCCACGCCCGGCACTGTGGTGTGTGGTACTGATTGCTGCTGGGTATGAGTCTCCACACCCAACACTGTTGTATGTGGTTACCAGGGATCAAACCCAGGCCCTAGCACTTGCAAGGCAGGCACCGGAACCACTGAGCTAAATCCTTGGCCCCTGGAGAAGAATTTTTAGAGTAGACATTTTTTTATTGTTACAGTTAACATTTGTCAGCACAATCCTTTGATTATGCCATTTGCATGTTATTGTGCATATTTTAACCTATCAGAACATCCATCTGTCTATCAGCTTCTTGTTGATGAGTACCAGAGCGAATTAGTTCTCTCAAACAGGCCTTATGCTTGGGAGAGAAGTTGTTAGATGCCTCATCTTTGCACTATATCACACACTCTCCCTAACAAAGGCAAGGAAACCAAGAGGATCCAAAAATGAGAAAGTACAATAAAAATATGCAAAAAGAAAAAGCAAGAATTAGCAGTATATTAAAGATGATTCATTCTAGTGTGCAGTACAAAACCTCACACCAGCCTGGTGCATGTCTGCTAATTACTTCAGATGGTAATTTTTTAGAAAGGGGTACCTTGTAGATCTGTATTAGCTTCAAGAAGTCTTCTTTCCTTTTGGCACTAGATATAATGTTTTGGCTAACATGTTACTGTTGCCTGGACAGCATTTCCCTTCTCTAAATCATCATATTCACATTCCACGTGCGCACATTCCCCCGGCTCTGGCCTCTTTCCCGCATCCTAGACTGCCACGTGGGCAAACAAATTGTATCTGGAAAATCGAGGAACTCTAATTCCTTCCCAGTGCTGAGAAACATGTGGTCTCGAGTCCTATTTTCTCCTGAAGATGAAATTTTAAAATATTTTTTGAAATATGGGTTATAATGTTGTGCCCAGATTTTGAGTCCCCCAATGACCACATGAGCCGAGACTGATGTAAGGCACACAAGGGTCTTTATTACAAGCTTGAGCAGGGACTCTCAACCACCACCAACACAGTGGATCAGAAATGAGAGCACCAAACTCTAAATCAGCAGGGTTTTTATTGTGGGTACAGTAAGGTTTGGGGAGTTTCAGCTCAAAGGTTACATGATTGGTTGACATCAAGCAAGCATTGGGTGTTTAAATCTGATTGGCCAGACCCATTTGGTCAAACCATTAATGGTTGTTTAAACTATCATAAAGGACATCTGGACCTTGTACTTAATGGTTGGCTGTTGCTAGGGGGATATTGCTAATTACTCTCAAGGGTGGGTGGCCAAGGTAACTGAGCTCATGACTTGGTCATGTGTCTCCTCCTGGGTCCCATGACCCTGAACTCATGAGCAGGTCATGTGGCCCCTGCTGGATATGAGCTTGTGACCTTGAGCTCATGACCCAGTCATGTGGCCCCTTGGGTGGTCTTTCCTGTAATTACAGTTTATCTCACTGGTTCACCTTGCCCTAGGGTTCCTAGAACTGGAGTCTATACCCTAGTCATGTGGCCCTTTCAGGATCTGATGCTTACATTTAATTACTTTATTTGAAGGTGGGACCAGTTCTTTAAAATGTAGTCATTTAGGTCTTGCAATGAGAGTAAGACACAGTAGCATATGCCTGTAATACCAACCACTCAGGGACTGAGACAGAGGATTGGAAGTTTAAGGCCATCTGGGCCAACCTGGCAAGATTCTGTCTCCAAATCAAAAATTATAAGTACGGGTATATTGTTCTGTGGTACAACACCACTGTGTCCAGTCTGAAGTGCCATAGGGAAAAAAAGAAGTACTGGGCTTAGTTCAGTGGGCAGAGCCTATACTTAGCATGCTCGAGGCCCTGGAGTCAATCTCTTGCATCAAAAATAAACAAATGGAAATTCTGAAAGTGAAATTTGGTAAATCCACCAAAGCCAGGGATTTGGCTCAGTGGTTCTGGAACCTGCCTTACAAGTGCAAGGTCCTAAGTTTGATCCCTGGTACCAGAAAACAAACAAACAAACAAAAAAAAAACACCACTTACCACCCTAACCTTTTCATAAATTAACACATTTTAATTTTTAGAATAGTTTTAGAATTATAGGAAATCAGAATACAAAGAATTCTCATACATCCCCTCCCCTATTATTAACATTTGCCAGTAAATTTGTGTATTTAACCAATATTGATATTTATTACTAATGGAAGTTTGTATTTTACAGTAAGTTTCTCTCTGTGTTGTAGAGTTCTGATTTTGACAACTGTGTGTTGTGTTTACCATTGTGGTATCATACAGAATAGTTTTAGTCCTGTAAGTTGCAAATGTTCTATATATTTAGCCTGCTCCTTTCCCCCCCTCAACTCCTGGCAACCACCCTAATATTTATATTGTTTTTATAGTTTTGCCTTTTCCAAAATGTTATAAACACTGGTTGGAATCATCTAGTACATAGTCTTTTCAGAATAGTTGCTTCCTACTTCTCCTTCCCTTCTCTTCTCTCTTTTTTTTAAATATGTTTGACAGGGTTCCATATGTAGCCTAGATTAGCTTTAAACTTGCCATTCTCCTCCCTCTGCTGGCAGAGTGCTGGGCAGATTGACTTCTTTCATTAAGCAATACCTATTTGTTTCTTTTTTGTCTTTTATTTACTTATTTATTTTTTGAGACAGGGTCTCACTTTAGGCTGTCCCTGAACTCACTGTGTAGCCCAGGCTAGCCTCCAACTCACAGCAATCCTCTTGCCTCCTGAGACCCTTGCCTCACCGTACCCAGCACTGTTATATGGGGTACTGAGGATTGAATTCTGGACCTTGTGCTTGCCAGGCAGATGGCAGAACCACTGAGCTAAATCTCTGGCTCTTCTTTTTTGTTTTTTATAGTAATAGTACCTTATTTCTTTTTATCACTAAATAACATTTCATTGGATGGTTGTATCACAGTTCATTAATCTATTAAAAGGCACATTAATTGCTTTCCATTTTGAGTGATTATTAATAAACCCTCCATAAATATTCATGTGCAGGTGTTTTTAAAAATTTATTGGTACTTGTTAGATATGTATTATGATCATATTCATCATTATGGGTTTTTTTAAGTTTTTTTTTTTTTTTTTTTTTTTGAGACGGTCTCACTTTGTAGGTCAGGTTGGCCTGAGCTCAGCCTCAAACTCACAGCAATCCTCCTGCCTCTGCCTCCCGAGTGCTGGGATTACAGGCGTGAACCACCACGCCTGGCACTGTGGGATGTGGTACTGGTTGCTGCTGGGCATGAGTCTTCACGCCCAGTATTGTTATGTGGTTACCAGGGATTGAACCCAGGTCCTTGCGCTTGCAAGACAGGCGCCGGAACCACTGAGCTATATCCCTGGCCCCTGTAACCATTTGTTTTCTGTAATTCTTGGATGTGGCTTAAGAAGACACGTACTGTCTATGGCACCAGTGTACCCAACTCTAGTCCTGCAGACCCCTGGCAAGTGTGTTCCCAGCCCTGTGGAGGAGTCTGTAGGTGAGATGCTCCTTCTGCAAACAACAGAATGAGATCTGCTCTTTGCTTTACTGCTGTGTAGCTCCAGCCACAGTTTCCCCCTCAGCCAGAGCCCAACTTGCCCCTCTGTCAAACAGTACAGGGCCAGGGATTTAGCTCAGTGGTTCAGGCACCTGTCTTGCAAGTGCAAGGGCCAGGGTTTGATCCTCGGAAACCACATACAGTACTGGGCATGGAGACTCACGCCCAGCAGCAACCAGTACAACATATCACAGTGCCGGGCTTGGTGGCTCGTGCCTGTAATCCCAGCACTCGGGAGGCAGAGGCAGGAGGATTGCTGTGATGTGAGTTTGAGGCTGAGCTCAGGGCCAGCCTGAACTACAAAAGCGAGACCCTGTCTCAAAAAACAAACAAACAAAAAAACCAGTGCAACAGTGCTAGGTCAGCCTATCCTGGCCAAGTTTTGGTGTCTGCCCTTCCTACCTACCTGGATCCTACAGTGCTGCACAGGAGTGGAAAGGTGGGCTGAGAATCTTATCCTTTCTCTCTTTCTCTGCTTTTTATCCCCTGCCCCCCTTTTTTTTTTGTTACAGGGAGTTCCAGTAAGTTCTAAAACTACCAATACTGTGTTAAAAAGAATGATGAGAGTGGACGTTCTTGTATCCTTGACTTGTTCTTAATATAAAAGATGGGCTTTCACTGTTAAGAATTGTTACCTAAAGGTCCTCCACTGACCTCCGTAGATGTTCTTTGTCAAGCCCAGGAAATTTCCTTCTATTTTTAGTTCGTTAATTTTTTTTTCCATGAGTGGGTGTTGGGTTTTGTCAACTGCCTTTTCTGCATTGTTTGAGCTTGCTCTCTGAGTCCACATTTCTGATTCCAGGAAATCCCTCTTTCCAGGATGATTGCCAATGTGAAGGAATTTCTGCTTTCTGTAGGCAGTCACCACCAGTGCCCAAAATTGTCTGTTAGGAGCCCATGTAGAGGCTATCATTTCAAACTAGACCAGCCACGGAATCTGTGCATTTTCCAGTGTTAATAGTACTTACTTTCAACGCTACCTGCAGAAACACTAACAACACAGTTGATGTTGAATTTAACTCAGTCTTGTCCAATTCTAGTTTTATAATTACTTCAATTCAAAGAAACTGAATCTGGGTACTGAATGTAGTCTAAATGTGGTCTGAGATTTTAGCAAGTTCTCGAATAAAAACACATAGGCATAAAAAGAACAAAGTTGTACCAAAGAATGTGTTCTTTGTTTGCAGATCTAAGGGCTGAGCGAGCCCAGGACCTCTGCCCTGAGCTATATACCCAAACCCTTTAAAAAAAATATCTTGAGACAAGTTCTCTCCAAGTTGCCAAGTCACGCAGGCTGGGCTTGAACTTGCAATCCTCCTGCCTTTGCCTCCTATAGCGCTGGGTAGAGGCATTTTCACTGGTCGTGTTTTGTATTTTGTACTGAGGATTAAACCTGGGAACTTGTACTTGCAAGGCAGGTCCTAGAATCATTGAGCTAAATCCTTGGCCTTCTGGCCACTTTTTAAACACTTGCTTTTTGGGACTTACATGATTGGTGAATTATGAGTTACATATGACTCCTTATCACAGGAGATCTCAGAGCTTTTGATATGTTATAGGGTATATTATTAATCTTTAAAGAGAAATGAGGGCATTTCTCTAAATTTGTTTTGTTTTGTTTTTGGTATCAGGGATCGAATTCAGTTGTCACTTTGTGCGTGCGAAGTGGGTCCGGGAACCACTGAGCTAAATCCCACCTCTCTCTAAATTTCTTTGATCATGGAGATAGTTTATTTCAGGATTCTTTCTGAATAATTAGCTTTGGAGAAGGCTGGCTTACAGGTGAAAAGTCTAAATTCATAGAAAAGAAATACTTTTCCCATTCAGAAAAAGTAACACTGGCTTACATAATTTTTGTTCAGTTTTCCTCAGTGTAGTACATGACAGCACATTTAATTTAAATAAACATTTAGGTTTGCAGTTTGTTTTTCCTATTATCAGGTGATTTCCATTGGAAAACTATTCAAGGGAATTTTTTTAGCTCAAAGGACAATTTGGCCAAAAGGGATTCTATGAACACTTTGAAAGTAGTGGTTTAAAGTTTTGACTTACGTCCTGATGACTTAAAAAACTTTTTGGAGACAGGGTCTCACTTTGTAGTTCAGGCTGGCCCTGAGCTCATCCTTGAACTCACAGCAATCCTCCTGCCTCTGCCTCCCGAGTACTGGGATTACAGGTGTGAGACATCATGTCTCATACTGTGGTATGTGGTACTGATTGCTGCTGGGTGTGAGTCTCCACGCCCAGTAGTGTATGTGGTTAACCGATATCGAACCTGGGTCCTATTGGTTGCAAGACAGGCCCTGGAACCACTGAGCTGAATCCCCCACCCAAGTTAACTGTTTTAGGACATCACCTTAGTTACATTTGGATTTGATTATATGTAGTTGTTTAAGTCAAAACACGTTTCAAACAGATTTAAATTGGGATTATGTGTTCAAAATCTAGTTTACTTCGACTCTAGTCCCATCCACGGACTGTGGATAGCCATTTAACTCTGTTTCATTTCTTACAGTTTGCCAAGTTCTTATAACAAACTGAAGCAAGTAGGGAAAGAAATTTGATCGTCTTCGTTTGACACTTGCTGAAACATTCTTCAAACTCAGGGCTCACCTAGGCTCACTGAGGTGATCGATGCTGCCACGGTGACTAAACCTGATGCTCATTTGCACTTTAACACAAACTTGTGTATTTTTCCATTTCATTATATTGCCTGTCCACGCAAGATAAAAATGGAAGATCTACCATTCAAAATCATGTAGAGTATGTAATGTAACTGCACAGGAATAAATAGGCTTGAGATATAGGTGAGACAATTCATAAATATTTCCTGAAGTCTGCAGGAATGTGGGAAGGCAATTAACTTTATGAAGCACTTAGCGTACTTCAGATATTCCAGATTTTACAGTGATTCTTAATGCTTGAAACATCACTGTGACTATTAAGAGGAAATGAAGCCTTCCCAAACTAATAAATCCGTAATACACAGAATAGACAGTGTATTTGCCTCCGGATGTATATTGATTTCAGTGCATGAGTCTACACAGGATAAAATGACACGGAAGTATACTTACAGTATACAAATGTCAAATTCCTGCTTTTGATATTGTATTAAAACTATGTAGTATGTAATATTGGGGGAAACAGAGTTAGGTGCTTGCTTTGGGTACTAGTCCAGCTATTCATAGAATGTCCTTTTAGGACATTCTATGTCCAATTTAGGTTTGTCCAAAGTTTTACTCAGAGGTAAAGAATTTAGGAAGTAGAACACGTAGGTCTGTGCTGTATTTGCAACTGTAAAAATACGGGATGAATGTTTATCACAGTCTCTCCAACACCACACAACCCTATTAACATAATTGGAATTATTAGGAATGAGGATTGAGAAACTGAGTTTTCCTATGCTCCAGCGTCCCATATCTTTTTTTTTTTGAATATATTGCAAACATATACTTATCAAAATAAGTAAAATACATTCGGGGAAAAATCGGTGCCGAGGATAGAATCTGATGTCTCACGCAAGTTAGTCACCCAGTCTACCACTCAGCTACAATCCCCAATCCCTATCTGGTTTTGGGGGGTTGGGGAGGGTCTCGCTACGTAATTCAGGTTGGCCTGTAACTCACAGCGATTCTCCTGCTTCATCCTCCCGAGTGTTGGGATTGGAGGCGCGCACCAGCACGGTCGCCTATCTGGCATTTTTGTTTAGCACAAAGATTTAGAAACCGGGAGTCAAGCGTTATAGACGTCATGGGACTGGAAGGCCGTTCAGTTCCTTCAAATCCAAACTAGAGGCTCGTCAGGTTGTTTATGCAGAGTGGAACCTAGGCCAGGCCGAAGTCGGCGCCTGGCCTCCGGAACAGCTGCCCGGCGCGTGGCGGGAGCCGTGAGAGCGCAGCTGGAGCTGCTGCCGAGGCTTTAGAGAACCAGAGGTGGCGCAGGCCGAGTCCCGCCTGGCGGAAACACTCTCAGCTCCGAGCCACTCTCCCGGCGAGGGACAGGACGCGGCGCAGCGGGGTACAGACCGCGAACCCTGGCCAGGTTCGCGGGAGGAGCCTGGGACGCGAGGACGCAGAGGGCCGGAGCAGAGGCGCGGGCGCGCGAGCCCCGCCCCGCCCCTCCCCCGGCCCCGCCCGGCCCCGCCCCTCCCCCGGCCCGGCCCGGCCCCGCGGCCGGCGGCGACGTTTGGCGTGCGTGAGGGCGCCTGACTTCACTTCCGGCTAACGCGCTCCGCTTGCCCCCTGGCCCCGGATGGTGACTGGTGGTGCTGCTGCACCTCCCGGGACTGTCACTGAGCCGCTTCCCAGTGTGATTGTGCTGAGCGCAGGCCGGAAGATGGCGGCTGCGGCTGCGGCAGCCTCGGGCCCGGGCTGCTCGGCGGCGGCGGAGGCGGCCGGGGTCTCGGAGTGGCTGGTGCTGCGGGACGGCTGCATGCGCTGCGACGCCGACGGCCTGCACAGCCTCTCGTACCACCCGGCGCTCAACGCCATCCTGGCCGTCACCAGCCGCGGGACCATCAAAGTCATCGACGGCACCTCGGGGGCCACTCTGCAGGCCTCGGCGCTCAGCGGTGAGTGCGCCGCACGCCGGGCGGGGGCTGCGCCGGCCGCGGGGCGGGGAAGCCGCCCGGCTTGGGCTCGGCTCCGGAGGCAGCGGGCGGCGGCGGGGCAGGGCTGGGGTCTGGGCCTGGCCGGGAGGGATGGCCCGGAAGCGGCCGAGGGGCCCTCGGGACTCGGCTCTCTCGGTGGCGGCAGAGGGAAGACCGGCGAGGCGAGCAGCTGCGGGAGTTGCCTCGCGGGGCCGGGGCGTCCGGCGGCGGGTCCTCAGGGAGAGCAGCGGGGCCTCGGATTCGGCGCTGGAGCGGGCCTGGTCCCCGGCCGCGTCGTGGGGACGGGAGGGCGGCCGGCTGGAAGGATGGAAGCGGGCGGGAGAGGCTGGCGGCCGGAGGCGACGGGTGAAGAGCGTCGCGCGTCCGAGCCGGAGCTCCAGCCCGCCCTTCCGGCGGACAGGCGGCCGGCCGGCGGTCGGTGGGTCCCTCAGGTGCGGGCGCAGACCGTGGGCTTCGCGCCCGGGCGGGGTGGGCGGGGGCGGGGCGGGGCGGGAAGTGGGAGGGCCGGCTCCCTCGACTGTTCGGTCGGCCGCCGTGGGCCAGGCCGCGCCGACGAAGAATGGACTGTTTCCGACTTCCACCCCCCTCCCACCGGCGAGGGACCAGAAGCTCGGGACCTGCAGTGTATGAAATACTGGTTCTTTTCGAACTAGGTGAAACTTCAGGCCGTCTGAACTTGTTTTATCACAGCAAGTCACAAAGTGGGATTTGGAGATTACCTTTGCGTCTCCTCTTTGGAGACTTCTGACTGGTGTAAAAGTTGGCCCACAGAAGGCATGAGGTGAAAGCGCAGTGGACAGCCGGAGTGTTTTGGAATTGCCTTGGCCAAGTTGCGTTTGGTTGAGATGACATTTGTGGTTAAGTGAGTAGCTTACTTTAGATGTTTCAGGTTAAGACTGAAGTTAGTTAAGGAGACTTACGAACAGAGATTTAGTGTATACGTCTGTGTTGAGCCAAATGGAGAGAGTTACGTGGTCAACCGATTCACTTGTATTTTAACATAGCAAATAAGGAAAAGTTTGCTGGGTGAGTAATTGAGCATTTGTAAGAGTAAGTGGTAATTTAGGGATACAAAGATGAAATTAGATTTGTTTAATTTTTGGTGATATGAGTCTTGCAAAATAATTAGTTGTGTGTAGTTAGGGAATAGGAACCTGGAATCTATCTAAGAGGTGTGTTTAAGAGAAAGTTTTGGATGGTAGACTTGTAATTTTTTATTTTCTGTTAATGACAAGGGGGTTTTAAATGTAGCAATGATCAATTATTGCTGCTTGGGCATAACTTGTTACAGCGAGGGGGAGATAGTAATCGGAATCTTTTCTTTTTAAAAATCTGTTAAAATATTTCACATCTGAAAAAGATTAAAAAGAACAGTGCACAGCCATGTATCCCCGACCCAGTCTGCTATTGAAACATTGAAGAGTAGTAGAAAGTCTTTCCTATCAGTGACACCCTTCCTGCCTCGCTAGTGCAGGGTCCTGAGTTCAGTCCCTTGTACCAAATACCAACCAACCGATAAAGTCTTCCCTGTGTGTCTCCTGAATTGCATTCCTCTAACTCCGTCTTCTCATCTCTTTTCGTACACCATTCATGGTTTCAAAGTTGTCAGACATGTCTATATTTGTTAGTAAAATGCCTAATATTCATGATTTTTTAATATTCATGATTTTTAACAGTAAGTGGTGTGTATCTTCGTTCATTGTACATTAGGATTTCTACAGAAAGTCATGCTACATCAAATGTTTTGGGTAGAAATTTCCTAAGTGTGGTTTTCATGGGCCATTTTGGGAAGAGTAGTGTATATCAGGGTTTGTTAAAAATGATCGTATATTTATGTGCCTGTACATGGGAAGAAACAAGATACTTGAGGGGTAAATTACTAAAAAACGTTTTGGGTATGTAATAGGACTGAGAAGGTGTCATTGGGGATAATTTAGTTGAGATATGTTGGGGCATTTGTTAATTAGAAAAGGATTGGATATAATGCCCATGCATGATGACCATGTGATTAAAAATGTGTAGAAGACCTGGGCATGGTAGCTGGAGCTTTTGGTTTTAAATACTTGGGAGGCTGAGCCGGGAGGATCTTTAAGTGGAGGCCAGCCTGGGCAAGTTAGCAAGACCCTGTCTCAAAGAAAGGGTGCAGGGGAAGTAAAGGAGTGTATCCTAGAAGTAGGAGAGGTCTTGCCCCGCTTACATGCGGCTCAGGGCTTTATCCCCAGTACCACCTCCCTGTTTATAGTTAAGAGAATAAGAGATTGAAAGAAAAAGAAACTGAAAATAATTGATAAATTTTGAACCATTTTATTTCATTTTTTTATAATTTTTTTCAGTTTTTTTGGAATGAGGTCTTGCTCTCTAGTTCGGATCGGCCTTGAACTTCTGGTCCTCCTGCTTTAGGCTTTTGAAACATTTTACCTTTAAGAATTTAAGTTTATTAATAATTAGAGGTTATATAGCAGCTTATGTGTATAATCTGTTCAGATGATTGAAAAAGGGATGATACATTTCATGTTTAACCTGGAATATGTAGGTAAGAGATTTTCTTTTAGTGGTTAATAGAGGATAACAGTCCTAAAAATAGGTTTGAGAGAAGGTGTCAGTAGTGATCATAGACCTAACGTAACCCCTTTTCAGTGAGTAGACAGTAAGCCATTTTCTTGAGGGACTAGAGTGGTGTAAGAGACTTTTATCAGGTAACAGGGGTATTGTTTATAGCTGTATGAGGATCAGTTTATGGGTGATGGATGGTCTGTTAGTGTATATTAGAAAATGGAGGATGGGAGCAGGACTTGTATGTATGTGCCTTCAGTTAGATGGTAATAGGGATTTTAAACTTTTTGAAAGTAGTAGTGTAAACCTAAAAAAAAACTACTACTACAGTAGTAGCTGTCTGCATATTGTCTGTATGTAGTATAAAATACTCCTAAGTACACTTACATTAGAATAAGAGATACATAGGTAGTGCAAGTATGTGCCCCCTATTAATATTTAAGAGTTAAAAAGGTTTTTGTTCTTCTTGTAGTGTGTGTGTGTGTCTGTGTGACTCGGAACTGAATCTAAGGCCTTCACACTAAGTTACATCCCCTACTTATTTTCTTTCTTTCTTTTAAAACTTTTTTATTGGATGGTTTTACTAAATTGCCCGGGGTTGATTTAAAACTTGAGATTCTTTCACCTGCACCTTCTGTAGTGCTGAAGTTATAGGCATGTTCCACCATAACTTGCTTTATTCTTTCTAGTTTTCTCTGTATTGTTGCTACCTAGTCGTTTGGCTCTTGGAATGCACCGGGTCCGCTCCAGGTAGTCAGGCACGTGGGAACCAGAACACATCTTACCTTGTTGGTACATGCAGCCAGAAATTAACTCCTGAGCACTTATTATTCTACTTTATTGTTGCTTTTCTCTATAATTTTAAAATTTCATTTTATTTAATTCTTTGTAAATGTGTTTTGTAGCTCTGTGGGAATGTTTCTTGGGTTTTATCCTCTTTTCAGACTGCCTTGTACAAAATACTAACTCAAATATATTTTTTTCTTATATACTAATTGCTAACTAAAGACATACTGTTTTATTTTTTTAAAAATATTTTTATGGGGCCGGGGATTTAGCTCAGTGGTTCCGGCGCCTGTCTTGCAAGCTCAAGGACCCGGTTTCAGTCCCCGGTAACCACATACCATGCTGGGCATGGTGGCTCACGCCTGTCATCCCAGCACTCGGGAGGCCGAGGCAGGAGGATTGCTATGATGTGAGTTGGAGGCTGAGCTCAAGGCCAGCCTGAACCACAAAGTGAGACCCTGTCTCAAAAAACCTAAAAAAAAAAAAAAAATTTTTTTTTTATGGTACTAGCCTTCCCACAAAGTTATACCCCTGTCTTTTTGTTTGGAGACTAGCTCTCCCTGAGCTGCTCAGGTGGGACTGGAACTTGAGATTCCCCCTGCCTGAACCTCACAGATGCTGGGATTATAAATGTACACCACTGTGCCTGGCGATCGATATCCTTTGACTTTCAAAAAGACTGGTTTTAGAGCAGTTTTTAGGTTTACAGCAAAACTGAGCAAAAATAAGACTTTTCCCTTCATCCTCAGTTCCCACTTCTGTACAGCTCCCATTGTCAACATGGGACACCACCCCTGGTTTATACGTTGCAATAGATGGACCGCATTAACAAACATTATCACCCAGAGTCCAAAGTTTACCTTAGGGATCACTGACTGTGCTGTACTATGGGTTTAGACAAAAGTATAATGACATATATTCACCATTATTCTATTTTACGGAGTAATTTCACTGCACTAAGAATCCTTCTGATTTGCCTCTTCGTCCTTCCTTGCTCCTTTCTACTGTAGCAACTACTGTTACTTTGTTATGTGCATAGTTTTGCCTTATTTGGGATGTCATAGTTGGAATCATACAGTATAAACTTTTCAGATTGACTTTTTCACTTAGGAACATGCATTTAAAGTTCTTCCATGTCTTTTTGTGGTTTGATGGCAAATTTCTAGTGTTGAATAATATTCCTTTGGTTGTATCTCAGTTTATTCATTTATATATTTTTTTAAAAATTGATTTTATTGGTACATTTTATATACACACTCTGATCACAGTTGACATTGGGAGTTTGTACCAGTACCTGACAAAACTTCATTTTCATTTTTTCCTATTGCCCTGCTCCCAATCCCTCACCTTCTATATACATACATAAGCTCTCTTCCTTTCTTTTTTTTTTTTGAGACAGGGTCTCTCTTTGCTGTTCAGGCTGGTCTTGAACTCACTGTGTCGTCCAGGCCAGCCTTGAGTTCACAGCAATCCTCCTCCCTCTGCCTGCTGAGTGCTGGGATTACAGGCATGAGCCACCATGCCCGGCATTGTTTCCTTTTTTTTAAAATCATCACATTTTTTTTCTTTCCCTTTTTTACTTACCCCTACCCTCCTTTTCCCTTTGAATATTTTCTTACGATTTCACAATACCTATTTCCATTTATATACTTTTTTTTTTTTTTTTTTTAAGGTTTTTTGAGACAGGGTCTCGCTTTGTGGTTCAGGCTGGCCCTGAGCTCAGCCTCAAACTCACATCACAGCAATCCTCCTGCCTGTGCCTCCCGAGTGCTGGGATTACAGACGTGAGCCACCACGCCCGGCACTGGTATGTGGTACTGGTTGCCGCTGGGGTGAATCTCCACACCCAGTATTGTTATGTGGTTACCGGGAATTGAACCCGGGTCCTTGCGCTTGCAAGACAGGCGCCGGAACCACTGAACTATATCCCCGGCCCTCCATTTATATACTTTTAAGAGGACATCTTGGTAGTTTCTAACTTTTGGGATTTGTGATGAATGCTGCTATAAATGTATGTGGAAGGCCGTGAGACCATCTCGCTTGATACTCCAGAGAAAGGTACCTTTTGTTTTAGGGGATAAAAAGTGGGATAACCATATAGATAACTGGACGATGGAGCAGTGTGCACATTTTCAACTCATTGAGTAAGTTCTAAGGTGCTCAGTTGTTGGATTACATGGTAAGAGTATGTTTATTTTTCTGAGAAAACTTCCACACTGTCTTCCACAGTGGCTGTATCATCTTGTTTTTTCACTAGCAATGAATAAGTTTCTTCTCTGCATCTGTGGTGATAGTGTTTGATTTTGCACATTCTGGCAGGTGTGTGGTGTTAATCTTGGGCGTGGTGATACACTTCCCACTCCTGGTCCTTTGCTCTAAGCTACATCCATAGCCCACTTATTTTGAGACAGGCTCTTGTTACGCCCGTTGCCCAGGCTAGGCTCACATTTGCTATCCTCTGGACACAGCCTCCCCGAGTGATAGGATTCCAGGCCTGCACCACTCTGTTATAATTGTAGTTCTTTAATAGCTTAAAAACATCTTTTTTGTATGCCCATTTGCCTCTTTTTTATATTTTTCAAATTTGGCTTTTAAAAATAAAATAAGCTGCTGTGCCATTTGACCATACTCTCCACACTGATTGATACATCCCTATCTGCATCTTTTGTGAGTTGCAGTTTTAGTGTAATAGGAAATAGCTCGGCTCTGAAGATTGAGGCTTAGTTGGGTTAAGAACTCAAGAAATTTTATTGTTGTTTTAACTTACTGTGTAACTTTGACTACATTACTTAGCATTAATGATATTTATTCTAAATGTGAAGATGAAGACCTGAGAAATGCTTAGAACAGTGTACTTACCAGACAAGTATTCAAAAAAGTTATCTCAGTAATTCCTTGTAAATACGTTTACTAGAATGATTGTGAAGATTGAATGGCCAGACATGTTGAAAGTGCTTAACAGTGACAAATATATAAAACACAGTGAACGTCAGTTCTGTTGTGTTTCTTGGGTGTTTAGTATGGTCATGATCCTCATGATTACTTTTTTTTTTTTTGAGACAGAATCTCACTTTGTAGTTAAGGCTTGCCCTGAGCTCAGTCTCAAACTCACATCACAGCAGTTCTCCTGCCTCTGCCTCCTGAGTCCTGGGATTACAGGTGTGAGCCACCACGCCCGGCCCTGTGGTATGTGGTACTGATTGCTGCTGGACGTGAGTCTCCACACGCAGTGTTATATATGGTTACTGGGGATTGAACCTGGTCCCTTGCGCTTGTAAGACAGGCGCCAGAACCATTGAGCTAAATCCCCGGCCCCTGTCAGAACAAAGTAAAAGATTGTTTTGTCACTAGTATGTGCACAAGCTATTGAGAGTATGTGTATATTAATGAATGGAAATTGTAGTATATGTGGGAGGAAGCCATGTCACTTTGGTTTCACTTTGCATTGAAAAAGGAAAAAAGCTGCCACAGTCCTTAAGTAAACATTATAAGTTTATGGTAACTGATCAAAATATTACAAGAAGACACATTGCCATTAATCCTGTCAAATTATTCCTCTTTGCTTCACACACACCAACCCCTTTCTTGCTATTCTCTGAAGCAGTTCTGGAAGTCCTTTTTTATGAGTCTTTATGAAGTTTGATAAATACAGTGATGTTACAGTTTAAAGGTGTCTCCGATGGAAAGCCAGACTTATACAGACATTACAGTTTGTCCTCATTCATCTTATTCTTTGAATATGGGGCTGTGCAACTCCTAACCCTTTCTCAAAGTGGAAATGACCTTGAGAGGTACATTTTTTGTTGTTGTTTTTAGACAGGGTCTTGCTTTGTAGTTTAGGCTGGCCCTGAGCTCAGCCTCCAGCTCACATCACAGCAATTCTCCTGCCTCTGCTTCCCTAGTGTTGGGATTCATGCCTGGCACTGTGGTAGATGGTACTGGTTGCTGGTGGGTGTGAGTTTCCATGCCCAGTATTGTATGTGGTTACTGGGGGATGGAACCTGGGCCCTTGTGGTGGCCAGACAGGTGCCGGAACCACTGAGCTAAATCCCCAGTCCTGAGAGGTAAATATTTTGAAGAGATTTAGGACATCAAGGAAGCCTCTGCAGCACAACCAAGACGCTCACGAAAGAGGGCTTCAAGAACAGCTTCAGAAGGTGGTGAGACCAATGGCATAAGTGTGTTTGAAGTGAGGAGTATTTGGAGGATTAATGGCAGTTGTCTCTTACTGTAATTATTTAAAAAATTTAAACATACTATATTTAAAAGTATACTTTATATATTTTTCAGTATATATGTATATATATAATTTTTCTGAGGTAGATTAGTCTTTGGAGAAAATTACAGTGTTTGTAAATAAGAAAATCTTTGTACCCTTCTCCAGCTTCAGTGAAGTTTTGATTGGATGGAGTTTTTATTCTTATGTAACAGTTTCTTGATTAAACTTAAACTCAGAGCTGCTTGCTGCAAGAAGTTAGAGCTTCAAGAAATAAACTTAGGATAAAATGCAGAATCTCTTGTATATGGAAATTTTGAGTGATTCAAACCAGTCCTTATTTTGTCACCATCTTGTTACATGGTATGATATTTGTATTTTGACTATAGAAATTAAATCTGAGGGCCAGGGATTTAGCTCAATGGTTCCGGCTCCTGTCTTGCAAGCGCAAGGACCTGGGTTCGATCCCCGGTAACCACATACCTATAATGGGTGTGGAGACTCACGCCCAGCAGCAATCAGTACCGCATACCACAGTGCCGGGCGTGGTGGCTCACGCCTGTAATCCCAGCATTTGGGAGGCAGAGGCAGGAGGATTGCTGTGATGAGTTTGAGGCTGAGCTCAGGGCCAGCCTGAACTACAAAGTGAGACCCTGTCTCAAAAAAAAAAAAAAAAAGAAATTAAATCTGAGAGTTAGCCTTATCATTTTTATTTTACTAGCTCTAGAAGATAGTAGTTCTTTTGGAAGCCTCTGAGTTCTTTATAAAAACTTAGTTCAGCAGAATCTGTTTTTGGACTCTGGATATGTATTTTGGCTCCTTCTCAGTCTAAAGACTTCAGTGACATTAATGATGACCTAGTTTATTTCAGAGGTTTGATGTTTTATTAGCAAAACATTTTTGTAATTATAGTAAATTTTATATTAAGTTCTGTTTCTAGGTGTTTTACTGTGTTTTAAAGATCCTGTGTACTTACTCAAATTTTTACTTTTACCTCTTAAGTTTTCTT